>JAUMGZ010016649.1:0-10003 GCA_032359645.1 Pododesmus macrochisma | reverse complement strand
GACGGACAGACGGACGGACAGACGGAGTGCTTCACATTATACCCGAATTTTCTTCGAAAAGTGCGGGTATAATAATCCTGATATGCTTCATAGAGCATAGTGTTATTTACAGAACTAAAACTACCACAGGTATATTTAGTCCTTTTTAATAACTCAACTTGATAATGATATTATTCTGAGTTGAAACAGTCCACTAGTTATAAGACAAAAGCAATAAAAATTATTGTTTCTTATAAACCACAAATAAAGCACGGTCAAAACTGGAGGTACTTTAAAAAAAAAAAATAATGCAAGATATTCTTCTCAAATTAAAATTTGAGAAATCCAGGCTTTAATAGTGGCTTCTTCCAAATTTGCTATGCAAACTTTTGGGTTCACAAGGCAAAGGTTACCGGTATATGAAACAAAAAAATTCTAAGTTGGTCCTTATATTAATAGTTATCATAATTACAAACTATTTTTTCTCCTCATAACCATCATTACCATCCACTATGAAGAAAGTAAAAGAAAGCATCACATTGATAAACTTCCATCATTGCCCAAGAATCACAAAATTCTTTTGTACTATCTCCCCCTATGATCATGTATCAAATTTCATTATTGCCAAACAACAGACCTCACATATTGTATTCTAAAAATAGTATATACTACTGCAAACAGTATATATTAATAGTTTATCAAATCAACAGTGTTTTGATATAGTACCCAAACCTCACAGAGTCATATTGAATGCGTTATAATGATGATAAGTTGATAAGAGAGGAAGGGCTAGCTCAGTATAGCCCACCCCTCAGATTTAGCAGAATACATGTATATACAAAGTACATGATGTATTGTCATACTGTAAAGATAAATGTCATATTCTGATTGGTAAACTTGCCAAACTACATATGGCTATGTTTGTAATCATGACCGAGTACATAAAAGCACACTATTTTGCACGACAGGGGAGGTAAATTCTGTCTGGATTTTATGTACTTTGAGCCGAAGGCCTGTATAAATAACAGTATTATTTTTTAGTATGAATATTAACATGTTTTTATTTTACATTTCAAATGTTTTTGTAATGAATATACCAGTACTCATTACTTACAAAATCAGAGTTAGTTTTATACAAGATATATGAACTGAAGTTTTTATCATTAAGTGTGTGTTACACATTTTTACATTCCGTCAACTAGAACACTGCATGTCGAACAGGGCCCCGCTAAGATGACCAAGAGTGAAGATGGCATTATAAATTTAATCAAAATGTTTTTGAAAATAATCTTTAGACATTCAAAAGGCACACCTACATACCCTAAATAATGTTTGGCTATACAATTCTGAGTAAATATGACCATTGGTTAGAAAGAAATGCTGATTACTAGAACTGTTGTCTAATAACCCCCACCTACCTCACTAAATTTAATCAAAAGTTTTCTTTTTAAATAATCTTTAGATATTCAAAGTGCACATCTACATACCCTAAAGAATGTTTGGCTATATAGTAAATTTGACCATTAATTAGAAAGAAATGCTGATTACAAGAACTGTTGTTTTCTAATAACCCCCACCATACTAAATTTCGTCAAAAATTGAGGGTTTTTTAAGAAAAGAAAAATAATTTAGACATTCAAAAAGCAAAGGACGCTAGGCTACAATTTAAGGTATATTGGTCCAATGGTTAGAAAGTAACGCTGATTAAGAGAACTGTTGCATTATCTCTCCCCCCCCCAACCTTACTTAATCTTGTAAAAATTTAGGTTTTTAAAAAAAAAAAAAACTTAAGACATAAGCACATCCATATACCCTAAAGAAAGTGTGGCTACAATTTACAGTATATTTGACCATTGATTAGAGGGAAATGCTGATTACACAAAATGTTGTGTAATAAACGCACATACACACACCCGTTCCTTACTAAATTTAATCAAAAGTTTCAAAATGTGAAAAATACCCTATAAAGACTGAAGTGCCCCCTAGTGGTTGGTTTATGCACAGAATTTTGTTTCCTTCACAAATATTATAGACATTGGCTCAAGGGCCATGCATATCAAATATGGAAGTAATCAGAGCATTGGTTTGTGAGAAGATTTTTTTTAATATGAGGCCCTTTGGGCCTTAACTTCCATCTGGTTTAAATGGGCCTATATGTAAAATTTTGGTTGTAGAGTTATGCCTTGAAAAAAGTTGGTTCTCTATGCCCTCAAGTTACTTTAAATCAATGCATGAAGCACTAAGCCTTCTAGTTTATTAGATTTTTGAAATTTTATCAAATTTTCCCCATTTGGGCCCCCAATTGACCCTCCCTGGGTACTGAGCCCTGTCATTCCAACAAATCTGAACCCCTTCCCTAAGGATGACATCTACCAAGTTTCGACGAAATTAGTCAAGTAGTGTTGGACAAGAAGTCGAAAATGTGAAAAAGTATCATACTTGCTATATATATACCGGTAGTGTTGAACTTTGACCTCAAAATGTGTAACATTTTTTACCCTTGGGTCACCCCTTCAACAAACTAGATTCTCCATTCCTTAAAGCTACTATAAACCAAAGCATTAAGCTCTAGGCCTTCTAGTTTATAAGATTTTTGAAATTTTATAAAATTTTCCCAATCCAAGGGACCCTCCCTGGGTATTGATACCCATCATTTGAACAAATCTGAACCCCCTTCCAAAAGGGATGACATCTACCAAGTTTGAATGAAATTTGTCCAGTAATATTGGACAAGGAGTCAAAAATGTGTACAGTTAACATATTTACTATAGTGTCGAACTTTGACCCAAAAGCGTGTACCCTATTTATGACCCCTGGTCCAGCCTTGAACAAACTTTGTTCTCCATGCCCTAAAGTGGCTTCATACCAAAACATTAAGCTCTAGGGCTTCTAGTTTATTAGAAGAAGATTTTTTGAAGTTTTGTCAAATTTTCCATCTTTTGGCCCAGCCCCTTCATTCAAAAATGTGAAAAGTTTACGACAGACGGACTATGGACAGGATTTGTATGAGAAAAGTCCACTTTGGCCCTTTGGTCCAGATGGACTAAAAATTAACCTTATTTTACAGTTTTTGCCCCCTTATGGGGGCAAGCCCCTTTTTATTCACCAAGTTAAAGCACCTACCCATGGGAATCCTTTCTACTAAATTTGGTTGAAACAGGCCAGCGATTCTTGAGAAGTCAAAAATGTGAAAAATACCCTATGTTGACTGAAGTGCCCCCTAGTGGTTTGTTTATGCACAGACTTTTTTATTTGCAGTTTTTGTAAACATTTGCTCAAGGATCATGCATGTCAAATATGAAATTAATCGGCGCATCAGTTTGTGAGAAGATTCTTTTTTAAAATTAACCTAATTTTACCAATGTTTGCCCCCTTATGGGCCCCTATTGGAACCAGTCCCTTTTTATTCACAAACTTAAAGCAGCTACCCATGGGGATACTTTCTACTAAATTTGGTTGAAATAGGCTCAGCTTTTCATGAGAAGACGAAAAATGTGAAAAATACCCTATGTTGACTGAAGTGCCCTTAGTGCTTCGCTTATGCACAGATTTTGTTTTCTTTCGAAAACTTTGTAAATATTGACTTAAGGATCATGCATACCAAATATGAAAGTAATCAGAGCATTTGTTCATGAGAAGAAGATTTTTTAAAAATGTGTCTAATTCCCCCCTTATTGAAGCCCTATGGAGGCCAGCCCCTTTTCATTCGCAATTTTGAAGCAGCTTCCCATGGGGATACTTCCTGCCAAATTTGGCTGTAATTGGCACAGCTGTTCTTGAGAAGTTGAAAAGGTGAAAAGTTTACGCACGACGAATGATGCACGACGACGAACAAAGAACGATTACAGGCTCAGGTGACCTAAAATATACTGGGAAATCGGTGAAATGAAATATATACAATTATACCAGTGAAAACTGATTATTCCAATCAGCAAAAATAAGTGTGTTTAATAAAAGCAATGTAGTGACTTTCCTTTTCCTTCACATAAGAATTACATTAATGGGAAAAATAAAAAATAAATGTTTTCCCTGCCATATTGCTGAGGTCATCTTATTATTTTTTCTTAATGCTTTAAAACTGTGACATCATTATAATTAAGGGTCATTAACTTGTATTACAAAATGTACATATCAAAACTGTACATAAGATTTGTTTTGTTAACCTCAAGGAATAAGAGTGGGTTTACACAGGTAAATAACTAAATGTTAAAGTGCGTAATGCACTCTGATGAAGACCTTGAGTCTACCGGTACATTTATAATGGTTTTTTTCACCCCCAAAAAATAACAGTGACTGAAAATTTGCAGAACTTTTCTAGTGACATTTCATATTTAAATTCAATGTTGATGTTACAATAAAAATGATGGACATAAACCATGCACAAATGACTAAAACGTTGGCAGTTTCTCATGCATTAGGCTATGGATTATGGTAAGAGCTGTATATATTGAGACTCTAACAGTTACTTTTAAATGACACTTTGACCTATAATTCATCGGGAAGACGTACTTCAATATAGAAATATTGTATGGTGTATTATAAGCATATACACTCCTGCATGGTAAGGTATAACAGCTTAATAATCTTCTTAAAAACTTGGGACACCCTTTTCATTGAAACTTTGACGTCGATTAACTGGATTACACCAATAGTTTTTCTATATATGTACTTAAACAAACTACCAATTTCTTTAATGATACCTCATGTCTGAATGAAACATTGTGTGCTTAAAATTGGATAGCACCTAAATGTAAGAAAATTCAGGTACCAATTTTTGTGTTATTCAGCCAGCAAGATTTGGCACAGTTGCATTATGTTGTATCTTATTCCTGTATCTGTTTGCAACTTTCCATTTTGTGTGTAGTAAATTATTGATCATCTTCAGTGTAAAAAAGGACCTAACATTTTGGAAATCGAGGAAATTTTCCACTTCATAATTTCTGTTTTAGAAATGAAATTCTTTTCTTTATAACAACAAATGCCAAAAATGTTGATTTCTTTTTGTTTTCATATGAGATGACAAATTCATGGAGCAAGCTCAATCTGATCTAAAACATTCATTTAAAAAAAAAACAAAAAAAACACAAGTAAATTTTTTTTAAAAAAATCTTCAACTGTTCTCAATATTCAGTATGCAAAATCCCAGTAGGAGCTTCCTGTAAAACATCCTATGTCTGTGTTCAATTTTTTTTGTAGGACTTTGGAAAAGGTGTTGTCAAGTCGACTAGCTAATACAAGTCACTCAGATAGGGGATTAGACATAGGTAACACATGGTAACACTCAGCCACACATAGTTCTGATCCCCATTCAGTGTCAATTAAAGGTGAAACAAGTGTGCCTCTTACAGCCATAATGCACATGCAGGAGAGGACGTAGTGGTAATGAAGTTACTCTTCTCTTCCCACCTCGTAGCTCAGGAGATAGTACTGCATATTTACCTAATTAGCAGAATTAAACAGTTACAGAAGGGTGACCTACATTTCTGTGTTTTATATGACTCTCATAACCATGTACAATCATGCAATATGTATATATTGAGCAAAAATAATTCTAGAATAATCCAAAGTTTCTGAAGTTCAAACAGAAAATCTGTTATATCAATCTTTAGACTATGCCAAGGAGCATGTTTATATTAATTAGTTAACATGTCATCTATGCTGGCAAGATAGACTATTACAGATCTGCACCTTCACGTGGTAATGTGTGAACTCAGCTGTAAGAAGACTTAGGTCTGGCTCTAACTTGTTTAACCACACTGTTTAATATTAATACGTTTCATGCAGAGCAACTGTTCTAAAAATGTCCTGCACACTTAATACATTTAGCTAGAAACAACTGATGTCACAATAATTTTTAAACAGAACATACTTCTTTTTCCCAAAATCTAATACAGCCCTCATACTCTAGGGTTGATGCCAAATAACTGCAATATAATGACCATTGAGTTCACAGGAAACACACATTTTAATTTTGCCTATTTCTGTGTACATTGTATACAGATGTACATGTACAACCTATGTAATAATAAGTATATGGGGCGCTGTTTTACTTTCTATTCCAATTTTGTGATATCACCTGTTGGAATAGGTGAACACCTCTTTGAATTAGTAATATCACCTATTCCAATAGGTGATATCACTCATTAGTTCCAAATAGGTGATATCATCTATTCAGAATGAATGCTTGATTTCACCTATCCCAAACAAAAGAGTGATATCACCTATTCAAAACGAATGAGTGATACCACTTATTCAAATAGGTGAAATCACCAAATGGGAATAAAAAGTAAACGGCGCCCCATACATAAGAAGCTCAATTACCATTTGATAATTAGCCTTGTAATTAGACTTTCAGCATACATCACATTTTATACTTACAAGTGACCACAATACACCATGGTCAAAAACCCATATCTGATTCCATTCATGATAAGCTACAAGCGCAATTGGTTGTGGGTTCTGAGGATGACACTTACCTCCTACCAGTGCACTAAAGCCAATCTAACTCATCATCTCCTGTATTTTCTACAAGAAGAATGACAAATGTATTATTTCACTGTATCAAAATAGCTAACATTTAATACCTATATACTTTTGACATTTACCTGGTAGATGGAATTTCGTATTTATATGCAGCTCCCTATAAATCTCCAACTTGATATTTACAAGAAAAAAATATAAAATGATAATTCATCAGCAATCATTATCTTAACTCTGATATTGTAACAGTTTTAATTAATTTTACATCTTTATGATTGCTTTGTGTAGCTAGTTATGTCTAGGTATTAAAGTGCTTCAGTTTTCATCTCCTAAAAAATATGTACAATGTTATATAATATATTAGATTTTTTTTTAACTACAGCATGTTATTTCAACACAGAACATACTGAGATTGCGATACAACATAGAAATGGAATTTGAATATAAAATGACAAAATTAGTAAAAAAAATTTAGTCATCATACAAAAATTTATTACAAGATGTAATTTTCCACAACCAAATGTTTGTTTCTCTCTTGTAAACTTGTGCCTTGTAATGCAGTGTCACTAAAACATATGAGCTTTAATATGTTTCACTACATAGAATGGAAATCTAAAGTATATTGGTGATTTTTGAAATACTAAATTACATAAAAATATTATCTTATTCTGCTTTTCATCTTTCTTCTAGTCTAAATCAATATATTGAAAATAATAAAGAAATTAAATTAAAATTTTAGTTGTAGGGACTTTTCTGGCTTAACTTTTAAAGCAAAAGATAAACTGTGCCATAACCAGGATCCTTATATTTGCAGACACTTAAAGTCATAGTCTTTGATTTAGTCAATGATGTGAAACAATAATATCAAAAAGTTCCAACAGCTTTGTTGCACATTATATTTGTTTAACCAAGAGCTAAGAATTTTAACCAAAACTGTAGAAAATGGGTACCATATAAAAGACACTATGGGTCTGCTTGAAATTTATTACGGACAGTGCAGCCATCAGTAGGGCCTGCACAACTGTAAGGAAGTGTGAACCATTGAATTTGGCTGCTTGATTGGTGCAAACTGTCAGGGTAATTCATAGCTAATATTTTTAAGTAAGCAGCAGCAGCAGCAGCAGCTAGGTCTCTGATAGTTACTTAGTGTTGAGAGCAAAGTTTTTGTCTACATCTTATTTTGGAATAAAATACTAGTAGTATGAACTTTATAAGGCAAATTAAAGTAGAAGTATATTCATACAAACCAATGTTGAACAATGAGAATACGCCTCATTAAAGATTTATATAAGTTTTCATGGCTATTTACTATGAATATGAAGGTATTCTCAAGCAACCATGATTTGCAAAAGATCTAGCCATGGAAGCTGATATTTCTTGTTTATATTTCAGTTTGTCAAAAAATAAACAATACCATGAACAAAAAACTTCTATGTAAAAAATATACATTTGAATAGCAATTCTGTTAAAGAATCAATGGTTCACGCTCCCGAAGTAAAATATTAATTCAACACATGCAAAGTTTCTTGGATCAAGAAAATAATACTTACTGGGGTACAACGGCAAAAATACAAAAAAAATTTGGAAATTTACAACAATCTGTAAAATTAAGAAAACATATATACAATTGTACAACTGTTTTACACACTATACTTACAGCAATGGTATATACCTAGATATTTGGACAACATTCTGAAAATACATAGCATGGTATTGTGTTCAAAATACATTAAGGTGGAAACAAATGTTAAAAAGCTGAATTTTCAGACATGGATTTAAAATAAAACATTAATCTTTTAAGTAAACATTGTCAGATGAAGTTATTCACATTGATACCAACAGAGACAGGAAATTGAATATTTTTTCTCTTTCAAGGAATTTTTTTTATTATTCACTTTATCAATAATGTATAGACTGATCTCAAGTATTTAGATGTGGATCACATTGCAACAGTCTCATCATTGTGAGTCAACACTGAGATCACTATTAATCAATCTGGAAACTATTAGAATTTCCCAAGGGTCAAATACTGTGCCTAAGCTTTTATATAGACTATAGTACATGTCTATTGATGACCTTGGTCAATATATAATCATACAAGAGTCATACTTTTTATTTGATATACATCTCTTGTAAAACAATTTCTGATTTCCCTAAAAATGTTTAAAGTTGTTTTATCTTGTTAATGTTTTTCAGTGATATGTCCTATACACTATATTACATCTTGATCTAAATACTACATCAAGAGAAAGGGAACTTAGTATATTATAGACAATCTTTACAAATGACATCAAAGCTGGTATGGAAAATAGATTCAATTGATACTATAGTCATACACATTAATAATATATTACATTATCTCTTATTATGTAATTTAAATATAGATTATGACATAAGTATATTCTTATTTTTGTAATTTGTTTTATTTGGATTTAACATTCATTTAATACCAAATAAGTTTGTGTCAAGATTAAAAATTAATGCTTGTGACGCTGCAAACTCATAGTGACTCAATAAAATGTTGCGTCACTGGAACATCATGCCAAGGATATATTAAACCTGACATAATATCCAATTATTGCCCCCAGAAATTTTTGTTATTTTCTATGACTAGATTCCGGGTTAATATATTGTGTGGCAAAAAAAATATGCTTTGCCCTCCCTTATAGTTTTCCCTAGGCTACAGCCCTGGGATACCAAACATAACAATTGGTAAATTGTTCCGGGTTTCTAGAGTTGTTTCTTTATTAGAATGTTACTTATGTTTTCTGGTGTTTTCTTAAGCACAAACAACAAGCACAGACATGTTCTAGATGTTTTTGTCAATGTCTGCTTCAAAAATATGCTTGCAACCTACTATCTCTTTATGATTAATTTCAAGGATTCATTTTGATGGTGTAAAGAGCAAAAATAACACAAAGTAAGTAGAAGATTGCAAGCAAATAACTACAAATGGTCATAAATATGCTTATGTCACAAGATATCTGTCCTTTTACGAAGTCAATATGAATTCCCAATTTCCTGGCCAAAAGCCCATTTGATAAACTGCAGTTAAACATGAATATTTTTTCTAAATGACAATCAGTCATCATTGTTATAATTTTATATAATCTCTATAGAAATTCTATATGATAAAAGTCTAATAATTCATATGTTCGCACAAAAACGTTGACCGGGGCAATACAGTTTAATGTTAGACCAAGCAGTTCACTTAGGGTGAAAGGGTGACTGGTAACATCATAGCTCATTACCATATTATGCAACTTTCCGATAATTTATTGTCAGGTTATGCAATGAGCAAAGAATAGTGGAATCCTTTTTGTTTTTTATAGAGAGTAATGAACATGCCAATTTCTGTCTGCAGCTGTGTTAACATCATGATCATGGACAGGTTCACTACATTAAATCAGTCTTATATATAAGGATAGAAGGTATAACAAAACATCATAGTTGCCAACTCTCCCTAATTAGGAGGGAGTCTCCCTATTTTTCACACACAATTTTCCCTTTTGACATCAGTATAATTCCTAAACCTTGCATATTA
>JAUMGZ010016638.1:0-10003 GCA_032359645.1 Pododesmus macrochisma | reverse complement strand
ACTATAAATCATGAAAACTCTCTAATATTAAACTATAAATCAGGGAAACTCTCTTAAATTAAACTATTAATCATGAAAATTATCTTAAAATAAACTATAAATCATGAAAACTCTCTTAAATTAAACTATAAATCATGAAAATTATCTTAAATAAAACTATTAATCATGAAAGTTATCTTAAATTTAACTATAACTCATGAAAATTCTCTTAAATTAAACTATTAATCATGAAAACTCTCTTAAATTAAACTATAAATCATGAAAATTATCTTAAAATAAACTATAAATCATGAAAACTCTCTTAAATAAAACTATTAATCATGAAAACTCTCTTAAATTAAACTATAAATCATGAAAACTCTCTTAAATTAAACTATTTATCACGAAAACTCTCTTAAATTAAACTATAAATCATAAAAACTCTCAGAAATTAAACTATAAATCATGAAAACTCTCTTAAATTAAACTATAAATCATGAAAACTCTTTAATTGAACTCTAAATCATGAAAAGTATCTTAAATTAAACTATAAATCATGAAAACTCTCTAAAATTAAACTATAAATCATGAAAACTCTCTAAAATTAAACTATAAATCATGAAAATTATCTTAAATTAAACTATAAATCATGAAAACTCTTTAATTGAACTCTAAATCATAGGTAATGAAAACTCTCTAGAATTAAAGTATTAATCATGAAAACTCTCTTAAGTTAAACTACAAGTCATGAAAACTATCTTAAATTAAACTATAAATCATGAAAACTCTCTAATATTAAACTATAAATCAGGGAAACTCTCTTAAATTAAACTATTAATCATGAACAATCTCTTAAATTAAACTATAAATCATGCATGAAAATTAAACTATTATGCATGAAAATTGTCTTAAATTAAACTATAAATCATGCAAACTCTCTTAAATTAAACTTTAAATCATGAACATTCTATAAAATGAAACTATTAATCATGGGTAATGAAAACTCTCTTAATTTAAACAATTAATTATAAAAAAAAAACAAGGCAATATTCCAACAATTAGACTTAATGCACCTCAATAATACATATGCTTTAAAATTGAAATTCTATAAATATTTAAATAAAATATAAATGGATCAAGTATACAAAATTCATCAGAAATCTTAACAAGACAACCGTCCAAATATTAAGTCTTAATCAACTGCAGTATTATATAGTTTCAAATTGAAAATTTTAAACACTTAAGTATTAAAAAAAAATCAATTAAGTACAAGTAAATTCAGTATACTATATCATGAAAAGGAGCTATGTCACATGTACATAAATATAATAAAATTGTTATTTTGTTCCTATTTTTTTGTTATGCGAAAAGTTGAATTATAATTTTGTGTCTTCTTAATTTCAGGGAGATAGTATAAACTTACTGTGTGGACGGGATGCACTGAAGGACGGTATTGTAAGTAAATTCTACACATTTAGTTCTGCTGATCCATTCCCTACAAAGTTGTAATTGCAAATTTTTATCTGCAGGATCTTATCACACATCAATTAATTATGAAAGGACGTCAACGCTTCTGTTCCACTTAAAACTATTTCAAAGTTTTACAGATTATACTATCTTTGTTATTACTTTCTCTTCAAAATACAGCATTTTAAATCTAAGTTGGGCGAAACTTTCTATCCTGATAGGGATCCAATAAATATCTCGTGATACTTACCCACCAATCATCTTCTTCCAATCCAATAAATATCTCGTGATACTTACCCACCAATCATCTTCTTCCAATCCAATAAATATCTCGCGATACTTACCCACCAATCATCTTCTTCCAATCCAATAAATATCTCGTGATACTTACCCACCAATCATCTTCTTCCTCTCCTAGTTCTTTTCCTTTTTTTATTGTCACAAAACGTTACATGCATTAAACACAATACAACATGCTATCATCAAAGGTCTCGAACTTTCCACTGTAGATCAAATTTTTTAAAGTACTTGAAATGTATGCGCCTGTGTTTTGATACACAATATAATGGACAATAGTAGACTGATAATGTACAGGCGTAAGCGCCACCTAGCTACTACTAAGAGTTGTTCCCCATAACTACGCTTTGAAAATGCAGCTATTAGAAGAAAAAAAAGTTTTTTGAACAAGCGAAATAACGGCAGTACTGAGGCGAGATCACAGATAGATCCCTGACCATAGTAGTGTGAATGTAGTACCTATAGAAATTGAAATATCTGACTTAGTTTAAGAATTTATTGTAATTTATGTCATTGAGTGTTTAGTTAAGTAATGAACTTTATTAGGAAGTGTAGGTGTTTTTCTTTCGATATATACCTGAACTTACAAATTTAGTGTGTTTATTTAGCAGCAGGACATCTTATTTACAGAGGTGATTTGGCCATGAATCTCAACCCGACCTTTACTATTTGCATAGGTCAATTAGAACTGGGAATTTTCGGTCAAACCTTTGACTGTGATTCTGTATCAAGTTTGTCATTATTCTGTCAGCCAAAGATAGATCTAACATATTCTCAGTTTTTACTAGCCCGATGATAAAGTTATTCAAGTTTTATTATTACCATTTTGGTAGTCTTATATAGTAGAATTAATTGTGGTCTCGCCCTAGGCAAAGATGTACAAGGGAGAGCACTCTTAAAAACAAAACAAAAAAGCACAACATTTCTATTGAGTTTTGTCCCATTATCGAAGGACAGAAGCTTACATATTAACTGATTTCAGTAGATTAGAAGAATTAATTGTCAAAAAACTTGCTGTTGTTCTTATTCACATACATCTTTAGTTAATAAGTCAGATAAAGCATACAATCACAACATCCAGGAATATTCGGCATAATCTGGTTCCGATCACACTTACTACGACATTTCCAAGGTCAGAGTAATGCGGTAGCAAGCGCGTTTGGGAACCGGGCCGTATTCATCGGACCGTTCGTGAATTGGGAAGCATATTTCAATTGTATTTTTGGCGCATTAATATGAAAGCAAGGTCTACATTTTCTTCGCCGGAAGTACTAATCACAACGAAAGTAAATTTATTTAGCAAACCCATGTGGTAATATGTGACACGTGTGCAGACACTAATTAACGTTTTACACACATGTAGAGACTTGTTTTACAATCCTGTTTATTATTTTGATTTAATTGATTGCGTTGTTGTCTTTCCCACCTAAAGCGTTAAATTGGTTGAACATGATAGTAAATTATAATTACAAATTGGCACCGTGACCGTAACTAGGGTATCATGACAGCCGAGGCAGCGGGTCTGGGGGCTTATAGGCGGTCTCGAGTCAGAATCCCTTGTAGGATTCCAGGGGTGAAACCCCCGGAAGCTCCTGGGTTTTTGTTGTTTTAAAAATTGAAAATCACGTTCAAATCATGTTTCCTACTATTAATATATTATATGTAGCAACATTTCAGCGGAGGCTGGTGCCTCGTCTGCCTCATAGGTAGTTACGGCCATGGGCACTACTTTTCCTAAGTTGGCTTTTTATGGGCACAACGAATTTGTCATTGCTATTTCATTTTTAAGTTTCCTTTCAAATAAAACATAAAAATATACATAGGGGCGTAGTCAGCAAGAAAATCATATCAAGGCAAAACTGTTTGGTAGAGGACAGGGCAATGCATGCAGCTTAAATCCTGGTAGCTCTCCAAATGCACACAGGGACAGTTGTCCTCGGTTTACTCTAGTGTGGCTTGGTCCAAGTACATTCTGTAGGTGTTATGCATCCTCGCCGGAACTCGCCGGAACTTGCCGAGGTGTTACGATTGATAAAACATAGCATCAACTGCACACCCTGCAAGTACTAGAGAAATATGCAAAGGTGGATAACTCCCACGGTGTTTGTTAAACATATTTAGCTTTCTTTGCACATTTGATATGTCCAAATGGAATGTATTTATACGTGACCTTTACAAGTACACAAACATGGTAAATGACCTTCACTAATACATACACATGGTAAGTGACCTTCACTAATACACACACATGGTATGTGACCTTTAAAATTACACACACACATGGTAAGTGACCTTCACTTATACACACACTTGGTAAGAGACCTTCACTAATACACACACATGGTAAGTAACCTTTACAAATACACACACATGGTAAGTGACCCTTACAATCAACTTTTTAGAATGGTAATACAATGTATACAGAACGTTATTCTTGTTCAAGCAATGTTGCATAATGAAATAATCTCGAAACGATGACTTAACAAAATGTGTATATTTGAAAACCCATGTTAATATGAATCTTGATTATGCTACTCTAAATATGATGTAGCTCAAATATCTTTCTTATGTTTACAGACGAACACCAAAATAAACCAAAATGGATGCCTGTATTTAGTGAGGACGTTCATTCTCAATAACATAATCGTTATTGCCGGTGTCGTACTGGCTTGTTTTATAGGCGAGGTAAATATTGTAAAATCTGTCACACTTTGTACTGGGTTGCTTTATAGGCGAGGAAAATATTGTAAAATCTGTCACATTTTGTACTGGCTTGCTTTAAAGGCGAGGTAAATATTGTAAAATCTGTCACACTTTGTACTGGCTTGCTTTAAAGGCGAGGTAAATATTTTTAAATCTGCTAGACTTCCTATGCACGAGGGTTAATCAACACAGTCCAAGGGTTCCTTATACTTCATATTTAAGAATTGAATTGTGATTTAGTATAGTTCGGGAGTAGTTGGTTTTTTTTAGTCCCGTGTAAAGTGATCTTGACTATTTTGACTGCTAATACACCTAGATGTTTGGGTGTTTATTTGTCCTAAACTTAGAATCTGCTTTTCCTCCTTCCCCTTTTGGTTACCAAGCCAATATTCCTCTACATCGTTTTTCTACGTTATCTCTCATATATTCTAACTGGTTATGCATTCTTCCTCACATTACTGAGTTAGTGATTGTAAGCTTTCACTTGGTTGCCAGTCATTCTAACTGGTAATGCATTCTTCCTCACATTACTGAGTTAGTGATTGTTAGCTTTCTCTTGGTTGCCAGTCATTCGAACTGGTAATGCATTCTTCCTAACATAACTGAGTTTGTTATTGTAAGCTTTCTCCTGGTTGCCAGTTATTCTAACTGGTAATGCATTCATCCTCGCATTACTGAGTTAGTGATTGTAGGCTTTCTCTTGGTTGCTAGTCATTCTGACTGTTAATGCATTCTTCCTCACATTACACAGTAAGTGATTGTAAGCTTTCTCTTGGTTGCCAGTCATTCTAACTGGTAATGCATTCTTCCTCACATTACTGAGTAAGTGATTGTAAGCTTTCTCGTGGTTGCCAGTCATTCTAACTGGTAATGCATTCTTCCTCACATTACTGAGTTAGTGATTGTAAGCTTTCTCCTGGTTGCCAGTCATTCTAACTGGTAATGCATTCTTCCTCACATTACCGAGTTAGTGATTGTAAGCTTTCTCCTGGTTGCCAGTTATTCTAACTGGTAATGCATTCTTCCTCACATTACACAGTAAGTGATTGTAAACTTCCTCGTGGTTGCCAGTCATTCTAACTGGTAATGCATTCTTCCTCACATTACTGAGTTAGTAAACTTCCTCGTGGTTGCCAGTCATTCTAACTTTCGAGTGCATTCTTCTCAACGTTTGATATTTTAAACGTTTTATATAGTTGTCAATCTCTCTGATAGAGAATACATTCTTTCTCACTTTTGATTTTGTAAGCGTTTACTTTGGCGATCAGCCTACTGCTTCCAAGTGCATTCGATCTCACTCAAGCACGATATTGAACTCAACAGAATGAACAAAGTAATTTTCATTTTACTGTTTCACATACAAGATGTCGTCCTCATGCTATAAATCTCACTTACCAATCTATAATTCCCTTTCTAATACAAACATGCAATCTGATTCATGCCTCCGATAAATATTATATTTATAAGAAGAAGGAGCCAAAACTCTGTGTTAGACAACTTGTCCTGAACCCCAGATCTTGCTCCAAGCTGCTGTCATTAATGGACGCAAGAGAATAATTATTTTGAATAGACAAGACTTCAGCGAATCAAAGCTACAGAGCCCAGTTTCTGATGCTATCTCTAGTATGGGTCTAATATGATTCATTGTCATGTTTTATATCTTTTTCAGATTATTCTTGTGCATTTTGCTAGAAATTTGAAGGACCAAATAGAATTACAGAAGATGAAATGGCGCCGATCCTGAAGCTCTTCCTTCCATCGACTTTAACAGCGTCCACTTTTGTGTTAAGCAAAGATTTATATCTTTTTGTTTTATCTACATACCAATGAGATTTGTACTCCGTGCATTATTATCAGATTTGAGTCTACGAAAAGTGCACAGAAAGTGATATTTTTTTACTTTAAATCTGTTTATATTTGGGATAAGATTAATCTTCAAATGTGAATATTGTTTATCACATGGCATAATCTTAATCTCGCCCATACCAGTAAAAATATTCATTTACTTGGTAGAGAGCTTTTGTGTCTGTGCTATGAAAATGCTAATGTAATGTCCTAATATCAAACCATTGTTATTTGAATAACAAAAAATGTGATTCCTCTTCCTTCAAAGTAGTGTTCATTGATTTGTCTTTAACGACCGATAAATATATACACAAACACAATTTTGAGACGATGTTTTATCTAATTTTCTTTTTAATATACATTTAAGCCGCTGCTTTATATATGCCGCAGTCCTGGCAACTAGGGAATTAAGAAGCGGATTATAATCCGGAAAAGACGGTATTTGATTAATCTAACTTGGTCTTTGGATATTCTTGAAGTGTAACATACAATATTTACATGCACATTAGTTTCTGTTTTATAAAACTATCTTATTCCTCATCATGTTTAACTTCACATCCTATAATCACTAGCAAATAAACTTATATTTGTAAAGGTTAACTTATTCTTTGACCACCTATAACTTCACATACATTATTCACCTGTAAGTTTAAACTATTTTTTGGAAAACTTGCTACCAAATTTCATGTTTATAAATATTTTTCATGAGAGTAAAGAATTAAAAGTAATATGTCAGTATATTTTTCTTGAGAGTATTGTTTCTATTTTTATCGAAATACAATGTGTAGACTAGTCATCTAGTGGGACCTCATTTTGTTACTTTTAGCAAATTATTGCGCAGATGTTACAATGTTGAAAATTTGATTTAGTAAGAACATTTTTTTTAAAATGGTAAAGTTTGTTTTGTTTAAAAATTGTAAAGTATCTTTTAACCAGTCTTTTTGCTTTTTCTGAAATAAATTTTAGTTTTAAGATTTCCATCACATGCTTGTGTTGTCTCCTACGAGGGCATTATAGACATGTGTTGTTTCAATGTTTCTCAGGAAGCTTAGTTTACCTGTGTACTGTCCTACTTTAAAAGTAAGAACACATTTATATTACTGCTTGTGTATATATATACTGTCAAGTACGAAGTATTTGTTGTGGTAAACATTTCGTTTTTTTCGTGAAATGTAAAAAACAACGAAATTTAAACACCACCAGTTGCTTATTAATATGATAATTACTACTACAAGAGACACCACGATGAACAAAATGCCATTTAAAGAATTGCGTTTTGTCCATAATTATTGCTTTGTACATGTATCTGAAAACAACAAAGTTTTATATAATAATGCTTTTAATTGTACGGTAGTGTGGAAGTTATATTTTGTCGTATGGGTTTAAGTCAATCCAACAATATTTGCCTTATAACAGTAACTTTCACATTTGTATTTTTGTAACATGCCAACCAAAACAAATGTATTTGTAAATGTATGTGTACACCTTACTGTTGACATTGGAACACAAATTATAAAAGTTTTTTACGTTTATATACTAATTTTTTGACGAGAGTATTTCATAAATCTGAGAATGAGTGTATACTTTAGCGATAAACCTATATATTCAGAGAACTAATGATGACATTGAAACACAAATTATAAAAGTTTGACACGTATAAAATAATTTTGTGATGAAAGTTTTTCATAAATCTAAGAATGAGTGTATACTTTAACGATAAACCTATATATTTAGAGAATTTATGATGACATTGAAACCAATTTTTATAATTATTTTACAACAAAATCATGTAACAACTGCTATTTCCAAATGTAATTTTAGAATTGTTATGTGTAAAAATTAATGTTTTATGTACTTTTGGATTGATCTTGATTAATTTGATATTCATATTTGACTATTTTTGAAAGAATTTTTCATGCTGTTGAAGACAAAATGTTTACATGCGACAGACTATCTCAAATTGTGCAATTATGAAAACCGCCGGAAGAACAGTCAAACCTGTCTATAAAGACCACCCAAGAGACCAGACAAAACTGATCTTTATATGAAGGTGGTCCTTATATACAGGTAAAATAAGTGTAATAACACTTCAAAGGACCGGATTTTAGTGGTATTTATGTACAGATCGTCTCTTTATAGAGGGGTCGGTAGAGGAGGTTGCGCTATACGTATTGATATAATATCATTTTCCCAAATGACACAAATATTAAAATTTATGTGTTGTCTATAAACAATTATTTCTAACGTTGTTGTCTTATACTTGCACTCTTATTCCTCCGTGCAAGATCTATATTTCTTGTTAACTTATTTGACTATTTTAGTCCGTATTATGCTTATTTTATAAACGTTAATCCATTTAACAATATTGTTGTTACACGTGAAAACATAACCCATAGAACTTAAAATTAATAAGTAAAGATAACCCATAGATCTTAAAATTAATAAGTAAAGATAACCTATAGAACTTGAAATTGATCAGAAAACATAGCCCATAGAACTTAAAATTAATAAGTAAACATAACCCATAGAACTTGAGATTGATAAGAAAACATAACCCATTAAACTTGTAATTGATAAGAAAGATAGCCCATAGAACTTGTAATTGGTAAGTAAAGATAACCCATATGACTTGAAATTGATCAGAAAGCATAACCCATAGAACTTTTAATTGAAAAGAAAGGTAACCCATAGAACTTGAAATTGATAAGAAAACATAACCCATAGAACTTGAAATTGATCAGAAAGCATAACTCATAGAACTTGTAATTGATAAGAAAGGTAAATCATAGAACTTGTAATTGATAAGAAAACATAACCCATAGAACTTGAGATTTATAAGAAAACATAACCCATAGAACTTGAGATTTATAAGAAAACATAACCCATAGAACTTGTAATTGATAAGAAAACATAACTCATAGAACTTGAAATTAATAAGAAAACAAAACCCATAGAACTTGAAGATGCTAAGAAAACATAAACCATAGAAATTGAAATTGATAAGAAAAGTATTCGTATTTTGAACTGGATAATTCATTGAGAATTTTACTTACAATGGTAGAATTTTAATACCTGAAGTTTGGGTTATTCTTCGTCATTGATGCATAACAAGTCGATTTATATTTTGGTATTTCAGAACTTTTCATATCCCGTTCTTGCAGAACTTAATTGGTGCAATGTTATTAAAGAATATATTTGATTCTATATTTTTTTGTCTTGTGGGACAATTTAAACTCAGTTATTGGGAAGGATTAAAGATAATAAAAAGACTATGGTCGTCGTTTTTGTTTCAAATGTTTTTCATTAAGATATCATATATTCACAGATTGTACATATTTTTATACTTGTACACATATATCTTATCTATATCTAAATCAACCCTAATCACGTGTATATTGTGGGGAAACATAATCAGCTGAAATCCACATTTTCTCTTTTTCATGCAAATGTCACCTCTTCTGGCTTTCTGTAGTTTTAGTCAGCAAGATTTATAAAAGACAATCTAATAAATATTTTCACTGTTTATGTCTGAAAGCTTCTTAAACGCTTTGGTCCTGGTGTTTGTTTATGCTATGTCCAAAAGCTTCTTCAACGCTTTGGTCCTGGTGTTTGTTTATGCTATGTCTAAAAGCTTCTTCAACGCTTTGGTCCTGGTGTTTGTTTATGCTATGTCTTAAAGCGTCTTCAATGCTTTGTTCCCTTTGTAATGTTG
>JAUMGZ010016627.1:0-10003 GCA_032359645.1 Pododesmus macrochisma | reverse complement strand
TGGAATCCTGAAGCGAGCGAAACAACGCAGTTCTGGTGAAACGGAAATAAAGAAAATAACGGCGTCAGAGGTCATGATCCTCGTATGACGTTGCGGTCCAATCATATGACGTATAAGCAGTGTGATAACAACTTGACCGGTTTGATAACACACTGCACAACGGTGTGGTAACACGCAAATTATGTGAGAAAAATAAATAGGCAATAAATAGTAAAACGGCGCCCCATACGCTATGTCCACGGTTACTACATCTTAAAACATAAAGCTCTAGTTTTTCTAGTTTATTACCGGCGCGGTGGATGAGTGGTTAGCGTGTTCGCCTCGTGTCGGTACACTGGCGAAGATAATCCGCGGTCGCGGGTTCGAATCCTGGTGGAGCCATATCCCAAGACGTTAAAATTGGGCACTCTTCTCGCTCCTTGCATAACAGCATAACACACAGCATTAACGGGTAAGAGAAGGACCGGTTGGCTCGGTGTCAGTATAATGTGACCGAGCGAAGTATCATTTCAATGTGTCTGCGGCGTGATATTTCACACTATAAAGTCGTCATAAGTGTGCACCGTCTTGATATGACCTAAACATGAGTTAAAGGGACGCTAAACCCCAATAAAACAAATAAACCGATATAGGTTCCATAATTTATTCCCGAATAAAAAACCTTTTGAAGCCCCAGTGTTGACCGTCACAACGTCCTAATGCCTTTGTACTGCCCATGTGAACTTTATATTGAGAGGTGAGAGATACACATGAAGGTTATTTGACTGCAAACTGTATGCCTGACCATGCCACTATCATAGTAGGTTATTTGAGTTTGAGTTTATTCATTTATCAACGTTACCCTCTTCTGTCAAATTCAAACATCAATACCACAGATAATACCTACATGTACCATTGTTTAACATTAACTACATGCTACTATTGTTAAAATATTTTTTTTCAACCTAAACGGGTTTCCAGTTGCATTGCAGGGAGATAATCAGTCTATTTTAAACCATGCGCATCGCAATACGCCTTCAATGGGATGTGAGGCCGCTGAACTATAGTTCTCCTAACATGACATATTTATTTCTCAATTCAATATTTTAAGCGACTTTTTATCTCAAAGTACTCGTACAACATCGTTCGATATATGATGTAAACAATCACAATGCACTATGCCCGACGACTTGTAAATCCCAACAATCTCAGTGCACTGTATGACAGAACGCGGGAAAAAGCTTATCTGAAATAAAACAAATTTATTATGTCGTTTCGGAACACGCGTTTAATATTTCCCTTTTTTTGAAAGTTCCATCATACAGTGGTGTTGATAGCTCTTCGCAAATTTAACACGGACAATCTAATATAAATCATTACATTTTATAACATATCAAATTATAACAGTTGGTTTTGCTTTTTTGGAGCTGTTCCATCAATCAAAATGACCGTTTCTCCTGGCATTCGGTATGTTTACAGAAATTAGGTCAAAATATAAATCATATCGTCTCTGACGGAAAAACAGCAAATTCGTATCACATTTTTATTATGCAAAGTAATGTGTCGTGTGCATGTTATAAAAAGGCCATGTGCTGATGTTTTCCAAAACTCGATAAACATAATTAACATGTGAAACGTTCAAGTTCGCCCCCCTCCCCCCCACCCTTGGATAAAGTTGGCCGGTACATGGTGATTTAAATATAGTGAATTTTAAATTCTGTATCTTTGTAAATGTTGTTTAAGACAATGCCTTGTTTGATTTATACATTCACCTTCTTAATGTTGAGGTAATATTTTAACACCACATTACACTATACACAAAAGACCGGACTGTTTGATTAATGAATTAAGTTTTGAGTTTAATGTGTTTACAACAAGTGTGTTCGTTTGGACGCGCGTGTGTTGAGCAAAACTTGAAATCGGCAAACCTTGGGTGAATCCGTTACTTTCCTTCAAATTAAGTGCACGGAAATTTGAGAAGTTGAAATAATTAATAACATGTACCTTTCAATGGCAGGAAGCATGCTTATAAATGCATCAAACGATGCGATAGTTGGTTAACCTAACATCTGCATGTATCATGAGAGTCTAAATATAAAATGTTTTAAGACAAGGCAATGTACTAGATAAAAACACTCGGAAACACATATGTTGAGGGTGTAGGTCGCCCGAGATGTTCCGAATGTAGACAAAAGGGTTTAAACAAGAGGTCCATTTGGTCTTAAATTTCACCTGGTTACATTAACAATGAAAACATATATTGCCACTACATTTAATAAAGATTATTTGAAAACCAACAAAGTACACTGCATATTCGAGGTTAAAACTTCGAGCGTATTTTGCATCTGAATATATGCACATGGTTAAATAGATGTGTTTATTGACACATTTTGTCATCTTAAAATGCTTTGTTTCTTGCGACGGACATCTGTCAAGAGTTTCATGAAACAGATCAGCTGATCTCGAGTAGAAATTGAAAAAGGTCCGAGTTGGGATCAATATAAATTTTATTAGATCCCAAGTCAGCAATATTGTATTCAGTGTTTTGAAAAGAAGTGGAAAATGTATCAGCCAATCAGAAGAATTACTTCATCAAGTTTTTCTTAAAATTAAGAAGATAAGGTCTCGGCCAATCAGAAGGAAATGCAGCCACTAACTTAACTTAAAAATCTCTGTGTTGTCGTTGGGAGCGACAATATGACAAACTACGGCTTTATAGTAATATTTTATATTATTTACGACAGTACGAAAAAACTAGTTTTGGTTGTGTCGTGCTGTCGCTTATCGTCCCCGAAAACACAAAAAAACTGTATGTTATCGAACTGTCGTTATGTCCTCCATGGACACAACACGACGAAACTATTGTTTAGTTGATGTCGTGCTATCGTTTATCACTCCCAATAACACGACAAACTGAATAGTTGTGTCTTACTGTCATCATCAAGAGTATGGCAACACGACAGTATGTTAATCAAATGTCGATAATACGACAATCAGGCCCCGGTTGCCCAAAGCATAGGCAAAATTTGTCCAGTGGACAGAGATATCCAGTGGATAAAAAGCATGTCCACAGGCTAGCAACGCTAGCTACCCTATATCCACTGCATGGCTAAAAACGTGGTGCTCAAAGCCTGTATAAGGCTTGGTTAGCTACCCATGAATAACTTTGTCCAGTGGATAAATATTCAGCCACTTTGAGCAATCGGGGCCAGGAGGTTATTTTCTGTCGTACTGCCATGTTACATAATCGCACTGTCGTAATGTCGCCCCGATAATACGACAAAACAAGTCGACAGTTCGACATTCCATAAGTTAGTCTTGTCGTACTGTTGCTTTATTTTGTCGTACTGTCGTGTTGTAGTGCTGTCATACTGTTGCTCCCGACAGCACGACAAAGGCGGTTATGTCCTACGGACGTATTGTCGCCCCAACATCACACATCAATCTGACACCTGCAGGGCTTTTCTTATTTTCTATGACAAAATTCCCGGCAAATCGGCATATATACAGTTTTGCCCCTATCGGTTTTTCCTTCGCTACAGCCCTGTATACATAACCTTTCCGTACCTAAATATCTATTGGTTAGCATAGTTTTTGATGTTTTTTCTAGACATTTATGATACCAGTCACATTCAAATATAAGTCGTTATGTATGCTACCAAAATCAGCAAATGGCTATTAGCAAACTGGAGCCAAAGGTTGGCGTTTTAAGAATTGTATATATATATATATATATATATATAACTGGCTATTGCAGTCAATAATGTTTTCTTACAGCCATTTTAGGAGTTTGCAGCCAAATGTATGCTAAAATCATTTCAAGTTAAAAATATTCTACCTTCACCAAGACATTTAAAGGCGTTACCGTAAACACAACTTGTCTGTTTATAAACCTCGTTAATGCCGAGCTACAAAAACCAGGACATTAAAGCAAAAGTCCATGGACAAGGACAAAGAAAGGAAAATGGAGGCTGAGCACAGAAATACAAACAAATATAAATTTATAAATTAAAGGAAAACATTACGATCAAAATATGCTTGAAGTGGAACAAAGGTGAAGAGAAAACATTTCCTGCCAAACATGTGTTGCTCGTCAAGATGGATTATTGGCAATTAACAAAAATAAATAAAAAACGAACTGGGGTCATGTGTCATTCTGAGATAAACATTACAATAATATTGAAGCAGTTAAACCATATTTGTTATGGACGAAGAGCAAATGTTTAATTAAAAGATTTAGACCTACATTATGATAAATCAGTGATACTTTTTGTGAAGATTGCTGGCATCGAAGCTTACATTGTAAGTCGTATTGAGTTAGTAAGTTATTGAAATACACCCACAAATATAAGTTTCGTATTGACAGACATTCTATACATTTAATATAGATACAGAACAAAAACGGGTTCACTCGGAATCATAATAATTTGAATGTGTGGATTTGGTATCATGTCAATGTAATTTTCTCTTGAGATAAAACTTGGAAGTTGTATTGATTTTATATAATTCATAAATATAATTCAATGAAATGTTTAACTCATTATGAGCACAGATCTTCATTGAAAGTAGATACTTTATGATATGAGTCAATAAAAATAAGACACCTTCACAACATTAAGTGACCCGTCACTATAGCAAAGTAAGAGAATGATCGCTTTCCATGGAAAGGTGCTGGTTCGATCCTCGACCGTGTCACACCTAAGACGTTACAATTAAGTAATCACCTCTTCCCTGCTAAGCCAGCACTAAACAGTTTCAGTAGCAGAAAGACTGGTTAGCTCAAAGTCAGGATAATGTATCTGAGTGAAGTATCATGCTAAGGTATCTGACGACATGCTATTTCCAGCACTGTTAAGTCACATCAGTGCACCCTGTCACAAGCAGACACTGACTCGATATGACTTTACCTGTAGACATGTGCTGAAATAGACAATAAACCCCAAGAAAACAAGCAAACAAACCAGATTAAGTGCATGTGTACCTAAACAGCTTTGTTAACACATCTCCGCCGTAATCACGTGAAATAAGCCTATCTTAAGATCAACTTGTGTAATATATCATAACATATCCACAAAGAATTAAAAAGGATTACCAACAGTGTATTAACGTACCATTTGGCGGAGCAGCTCCTTTTCCCGACACAGCGAGTCGACTTCCCGTGTCTTGTGAAAGCAGGCGTTCTTTTTCCTCGTAATTTAAAGACGTCATGATCGATTTATTTGTAGTCGATCAGAGTATCATCGATCACGACCAGGTCAACTCCTCAGCCCATGTATCCGTTATCTCGTGATATATAAACTTATTATCAGAGCAATTACACTAAATCTACAGTCACCTTTCCTCAGTTATGGTAAAAATAGATCAATGTATCATGTGATCTGCTTTGTTTACATGAGTTCCACCAAGGAGGATAACTCATATGAGTTTAAATCTTAGTAGACACTTTAGGGGGTATACCACAAATGGAATTTACTATATATAATCCTTGTTTGTTACCTGCAGCCAGAAAAATGACACAGCATTTAAAAATGCGTTTTTCGGACAATCGAATTACCTTGGTCACACATGGACACCTTACATAAAAACTTGACATCATTTTGTATGTAGCCTTATACAATGAAATCTGAAGTTATCTGGGTTGGAAATTGAGAAACCACAAAAACACATCTTTTAGCTTTCCTACACCGCTTCATCTTTACATATTTTATTCAAAAGTCATATCTTTACTATGAGAAAACCTTCTTGTAAACAAATGTATTCCAACTTGAGTTAATTTATTTATATATGTACCTTCATAGCACATAGGAAATTTCTGCACTACTTAATACGACCTTTTTGTTGTATGTCCTCTTTAGCATACTGTTCACACAAGCTCTAATATTCTTTTCAAATCGACTCTAATATAAAAATATAAATAAACAACAAAAATTAAAACAAAAAATACATGCATCTTTCAGCAGTCATTAAGAATCACTATATAATTCAATGTAGCAGGAACTTCAATACTAAATAAAAGTAGTATTAGTATTGAAAGTTCTTGAATGAAGCAAACTAAAATAAAGCTTGGTAAAATGTAAAAACTTTAAAAAATAAATTGAACCACTTAAAATGTACCGATTTTTTTCGAAAGTCGAACTAAAAATTATGTTTACTTGTCTTTATCGAAAAATTAAGGGTGCACTTTTTTAATTTAAAATAATAATTTTCAAGATTGCGTTCCTTAGAGCACGTATACTTTTTCGGCGTGAAAATACACCGAACAACAGAATATATTATCTAAGTGATTTTGTCGTTTCCCTTTGTCGTCAGTCACTCTGATTCAGATATCACCCTTCCTACATTTACACAGTCATTTTTTTATTTTGTTAAGGTGGTTATTATTTTTATAAGATGATGAGAATCATTTATTAAGGTTTTTTTATGATTGAAGTTACTTCCCCGTTAGATCGGAAAAAAACTACTTGTTTCTCTCTCTCTTTCTCTCTCTCTAGTTTTTCTCCCTTTAGCGGGCCTCACACGGGACTATTTTGAAGGTGGTTAAACATGGTTCCAAACCGCCCACAACCTCAATGGCATCGTCTAGTGACCATGAGGGCATTCGGGATTGACAGCCATCTAGTTTGTCAAACTGCAAAATTTTCAAAATGTTTGAAATTTGCGGCGGTTCTCGTAACCGTGAATCACCGACTTGCTGTCTCGTTGCTGCCGTGTTGTCACCTTTTATAACCCTTCAGGACCGCTGAACAAACTATACTAGAAGTTTGAATAGTTTAATTTAAACATATTGTATTGCCATATTAACATTCAAAGTGCAATAATACACTACTAAAAAGATACAGCAAAAGGATTGGGAACAGGTTTTACCAACTTATGTATCCCTCTCCTTGTTATATTAAGTAAAAAATAACAATTTAAATAGTTTAACGTGATGGCACATTTTACAGTAATAAAAGAAGGGAACTTTTGATATTTAAATCAGAAATAGAAGTCGAAAATGGTAATTGGGAAAGGGAAAGGGACACAGAGTCTGGATAGATGGAGGGGGTCTGTCGTCGCTTATCAAATCGTTTAGAGTGTTTAATAAAATTGTACACGTTGTTTATCAATATAGAATTTAAGTCCTGAGTCCTCTCTGTATTCCCAAATAATAGTAAATTACTGCTAATATTATTAATATTAGTTAAGTATAAAGTACGGATATCTCTATATAGTTCACAAGTTAAAAGGAAGTGCTCGGCATCCTCACAGGGGTACCCACATACACAAGATGAATCTTCTATTAAGTTTGCACGAAATAAATCATACTTAAGTATGCTTAATGTTATTTGTATTCTGAGTACCTTAAGTTATAATGTGTGCGCTGGGATACTGTTTGTGGTATGAGGTCTCTGAGGAAGTGCGGAGTGATATTTGCTGTGCTTGGTGAAATAATGTTAGTTTTTTTCTGTGTTCGTCTTTCCTGTAGTGTTTGCCATCCAAGTTCTTTGTATATAAATTCAAATTTTGTGTATATAGGTAGCCCCCTGACGATGCAAGTAGCTTCTATATTTAAATGTTCTCAATTTTGCCTGAGATTTAAATACCAAAGTTTTTCCATATATCCCCAGCATACTCCAATAGTAGCCTAATTTATGTAAGGTTAAGTTTTTCTAGAGTATTTCTGTTGAGTGTGTATTTATGTTTTCTTAGTGTTGCTATGTATTTTGAGGCGTTTTCAGTTATATTGTTGATATGTTGGTTTCATTTTCCATTTTTGCTAAAAGTTACTCCTAAATGTTTGTGATGTTCATTGATTGGGATGGTTATGCCGTTTAATTGGAAAGATGGTAAATAATTGTGATTTCGTGTAGTGATGAGTATGATCTCTGTTTTGTTTGGGTTAACTTTTATTAGCCATTTTTCAAACCATGTATGCATTTTTTCAAGATCTGTGTTTATATGTGGTTCGATATCAATGGTGTTAAGAGAGGAGTATGCTATGGAGGTATCATCGGCGAAAAGTCTACATATAAACTCTAATGTATCAGAAATGTCATTGGTATATATCAGAAATAGAAGAGGGCCCAGGACTGACCCCCGAGGAACCCCAATAAAGGTAACAAACAACAATGTGATAACTAGGTGACCAAGAGGTCACACCAAGGTTGAGAACGACTTGTGATAACTCCCTGCGGTTGTGGTTTAAAGTAGGTGCCAGTGCGGTCCTTGTGCTGTTTACAACGGTTTACTAGCGGTTTGTGGTGGTGTTTACGCGGTGTTGTTGCGGTTCATCACGGTTTAAGTACGGTTGAAAAATGCAGCGATAGTTACAAGGTTTAGGAGAGTATTTGCACGACAATGACGCGATAGAGGACGGTTATCTTGAGCTTCATTTTTGGTTTATAGCTGGTCCACTACATAAAAATCAACCGCCAAGCACCGCAGGCATTTGTTTTACAGCGACCGATGTAGACAGTATGTGACCCAAGAAAGCGTGTACTATGGGTGGCACTTGTGGTGGAAGGGACAGGGGTGATAAAAATACACTAGGCATCCCCAGGGGGGCGCGAAACAGAAAAAAGAACAGGGACAGTGAAGAAATAATATAGGGGGATGAATGGGGAAGGGCAGTACAGCCACTCTAGCTTCCCCCAATCACGGCCATTACCACAACAGAATAGAACCCATTTAAATGTAGAATGTGGACCCTCAATGAGCAGGACACTTGATTGGCACGTGCTTCCTATCAATGGCTCGTAGGCCCTTGTGAAACTGCAACCTGTTAGAGACGTCTTCTGCCACTTGCTTCCGAGTGTTTCTGGTTTTTTGTTTTTGTTGAAAAGACAGCATCTCGTCCATGTACTCCTGGATTATGGCCTCACAAGTTTCTGAATACCGAACATGATGTTAGCTGCTACCCTGAACCCATAGTGTAGAGACTGATAACTTTTTCCAGTGGCCAGTATCAGTTCAGGTTCAATGGCCTCTCTCATGCCGGTGTCCCCTTTCTCTAGTATTGGGGGTCAACCGTTGCATAATCTCTATAAACACCTGATCATCAACCATCAGAATTTTTTTGTATGCCGTTGCATGGTATGTAGCCAGGAGCTCAGACAGCAGTTGTCTGTACTGTCTCCTCTCTTTTTATTGCAACCAAGGCCTCATAATAAGCACTTCTTCTTGCTGGGTGGCCCGTCATCATCACTGTCACCCTCCTCTTCATTATTGTGGACTAGGCGGAGAGCTACAGTCAACAGCAGGTGCTCTTTTCCCTCCATCTACGATGCTTCATGGTAGATATGATGCCAAGAGCTGAAAATATCACTTTACATACAGGATGTCATTTGTAATCTGTGGTGTTGGTTACCGCTTATAACCTTGTTGCCACCGTGTGATGTACGTGATGCTGCCCAACAAGACCTTATGATCACCTTACAACACCTTGTGACCATTTTACATAACCCCCATGGACCGCAGTATGACCGTACATGATCGCATTAGCACCCTCTTAACACCACACCGCCCCGCAGGTCTCCCTTGTTGACATCGGGTGTACACTTTGATTGACCGTCAATGACCACAGATCACTGCATTACTATCGTATCGAAACCATGATCTCAACAACCTGTTAACAAATATTTGTCCAAGCGCCGGTTTTTTTGCCGGTTGAGGATCGTTTAAACCACCTTCAAAACCGCTCTTGTGTGAGGCACGCTTTAATCTCTCGTGTGAGGCCCGCTTAAGTCTCTCGTATGAGGCCCGCTTTAGTCTCTCGTGCGAGGCCCGCTTTAGTCTCTCGTGTGAGGCCCACTTTAGTCTCTCATGTGAGACCCGCTTTAGTCACTCGTGTGAGGCCCGCTTTGGTCACTCGTGTGAGACCCGCTTAAGTCTCTCGTGTGAGGCCCGCTTTTAAGTCTCTCGTGTGAGGCCCGCTTTAGTCTCTCGTGTGAGGCCCGATTTAGTCATTCGTACAAGGCCCGCTTTAGTCTGTCGTGTGAGGCCCGCTTTAGTCTCTCGTGTGAGGCCCGATTTAGTCATTCGTACA
>JAUMGZ010016616.1:0-10004 GCA_032359645.1 Pododesmus macrochisma | reverse complement strand
GGGATTTGTATGAGAAAAGTCCACCTTGGACCTTCGGTCCAGATGGACTAAAAATGCAACTTGCAGCCAACCTACAGAGAGGTGACTCAATATATATAAATTTTTTTCTAGAAATTTGCAAGTCACTTGCGCATCAGCAACTAATTCCTTAAACAAAATTATAGCTACCACAATATATTTGAAATTCTGGCTTTACACACAATGAAGACAACACTAAATTCAAAGTGCAACCCTGCAGGAATATTCACTACCTTTTTTCTTTGATGGGTCTTCTTTTTCTTTATGATGATGTGGATGATGATGGTGATGATGATGGTGATGGTGGTAGTCCATGTCAAATCGGTCACGTTCTGTGTCACTAGCATCGTGTGAACTGGAATGGTTACATTGGCTGCTATGCTTGTCATAATCATTAACTAGGTAGCTGGATATATGTTTCTGCTTGATGACATCAAGAAGGTCTTCAGGTATACCTGCTGTAATGATGAAATAAGGTTCACGGTACAAATACAGATAATAACATGGAGTCATTGATTAGTTATTTTATAAACTTTTAAATCTTTAGCTTCTACTCCTATTGTACATTTCTTACAAATCAATTTTGTTATGCAATTAAGTATTATAAACTTAAAAAATGTCTTTAATGATCAATAAACGCATTGTTATCGCCCATATTCAGGCCCCAAAATTTGAATATAAGTGATAATAACTAACTGTTAATCAAATGTCAGTTACAGGGAGAATTTCTTCATTTTAGCTTCTTAACATTTGGATTGTTTGTTGTTGTTAATTTGTTGTTAATTGGCCATTAATGACAGCAGCTTCAAGCAAGATCTGGAGTTTGGGACAGGAGTTTTGGCTCCTTCCTCTTATAAATATCATATTTATCGGCGGCATGATTCAGATTGCATTGTTTATGTTGGTATTGTCGTTGTTAGCCATATGGCAAATTTATATAAAAGCAATAAATAAACTAATTATTGCAGAAACTATGCCTAATATATAATAAGTGAAAGCACTGGACAGCTTTATCAGAGAGGATCAGAACCATATACTTATAGTATTGTAAAACAAGTATAACCCCTCAGTGACCTTTACCTAGAATAATTATACGGGACCTCTCTATATCGATAAAAGTGTGCATTTGTTAAAGTGCACAATGATTATAACACCTGTACCTGAGTGAAGAACTAACATGTGTAGTTTCAGGTTAGATGTGACTGATCAAACAGTTGATTCTGTGTTTAGTATGATAATTCAAGGTCAAAGAGAAAGGTCACTATGGTCTATAACAATACGTTATGTAAACCCTTTAGACAATATACATAAGGTATATTTGTTTTGATAAAATCTGACATGACGATACAAATGCTGAAACAATGATAATAATAAGAAGAAACAGAGGAATAGAAATCATGAAGCCAGGGAAAGCAAACTAGGATGTGCATGCTTGCTAACATAATATTACTAAGCAAATACATGTATATAGATTGTCACTACAAGAAAATAGTCTACAGAAATCAAAGAACTGCATATAAAGTTGAGGTTTATTTCTAAAAAGAGGCCTATCCTGATACATTGACTAAGAAAAATATTTTAAAATATGTTTATTAAAGATGATATATAAAATTAACAAAGTCATTACACTGTAAATACTAGGTTAACTTCAGAAGTATCTTGTAATTAAAAATGTGCTTATGTACAAAGATGGTTTAATTGACATGCTTTAATGAACATCTATAAAGTCTAGAGTTTCGTGAGACATACTAGCTACTCCTATGTAGAAATTGAAATGGGTTTCAGTCAATCTTAAGCCATGACTGCAATATTAGATTCCCAGCAACCACAACAAGGAATACACACGGAAATTTAGAATTTGAAAAGGTAACAAATCATGGACTAAATTCAAACTTAGATTCACTGTTATATGAATGAACTCAGAAAAATAAAGTTATGAATCAAGTTTGCTTTGCATACTAATTTTAAGGAAATAGATAAAAGGAGGGAAATACAGAGAGACCCATATTAACATCCCATCTCTCAGCATAGTAAATATGGAACAAAAACAAAAACATTGAACTTTTTTTCTTTGGGATGCATATCTGTATCAAACGTAATTGTGAAAATATATCAAAATATATTACATTTTGTACATTTGTAAAGATATATATTTATTACAAAAGTTATGTTCAAACCAAGAAAAAAGTAGAAGTATGTAATTCATATGACCAGTTAAGAGCAAAAATATGTATTTTGACATGCAATAAAGAAGTCATGAATGATTTAATGCTCACCATGACTTTGGTAAAAAAATTAAAACTTTGCTATAAACAGAACAAATTGTTCTCAATTTCGTAATGGTTGTTATCATATCTGACAAAGCACTTTTAACCACAAGCAACCAATGTTTACTTTTGCACCAACAGTTGAACGCTAAGAGTGCAATTCAATTTCATTGCGATTAAAGCATTACTTCCATACTAAAAATAGAGTTTTGCCTTTTCTCAGGTATTTATTTTTGTTAATAGTATATTACCCTGACTACAGACCAGACGTTTTATTGTAACTGAATATTAATTATAACCTTTGCATAAGTTATAAATGGCCAGACAAACATTATAAGCTCAATGGAGACTACCGGCATATTGATAATTGAGTTTATTCTTTCTCGACAAACAAAGAAATGTCATGAGCAATGTAGAGGCCAAGTGTACAATAACCGGTCTCCAACTTTGTGTCTTTTGTTCGGATAGATGACGCATCCTTACCATCAAATCATCAATTATAAAGATACGTTTTGGAAATAATCACATCATTGTTCTGTAAGCCTATGATTAAATAAGCCTCATTTCTTTCTATAAGTCGTTGTCTATTTGTTTTATACTTACAAGTGGCTGTGTAATTAATTTATCCTGTCATATATATCAAAGGTCAAAAAATCATATTCTTTTCATAATAATTGACAACATTTATACTCCAGAGTAAAGGGTCGATGGTTGATTTGAGCTTGGTTTCAGATCAAGAGCGAGGTCCTCTCACCCACTTAGTTTGTTTGACATCGCTTTAAATGCCTGTCTCACTTTGCTAGTTCATTCTGGTGGTGATGCAGCTATTGCTTGTTTGTCAATAATCTATGTTCATTTTGAATCTTTTTCTTCCTGTTTTTCTATATTTTGAAATATCACATTTCTTCGCCATTAAAAAAAAAAATTAATTTGAAAGATCATAAACAAGTATATACATTAAGCACTGTTTTGTCTGTAGGAAGTCTACAAAGACTAATAACAACTTTCAGGATTTCAGAAAGTTTTTGGAATGGAACAGAATTGAAATTCACTGAGAGAGGTATTTTTGAGACATTTCCATAAGTTACAATTAACTTGTTGATGGGCAATAAATGGTTATTTGGAGGTTTCTGATTTCCAACACTTAGAAAACTGACCTTCCTCAAATAAGCTAAAAGCACTGCCTTAAAATGTCCATGGAACACCAATTAACAAACAAATTAAAAATTAGTTTTTACAATTGCAACTATAATTAAAAAAGAACTTGTAACAATTTTGCAACAACTTAAATTGTTTACTTCAATTCATCGAATGACAATGTCCCAATTCTTAGGTTTGTTATGCAAGTCTTTGCAGCCGATCCTCTTACAATTTTCTTCTCTAAACATGCACCCTAGGATAGCACCAAAGACAAAACAACATCATCCGTGTAATACATAATCAGAGTTAAGAATTCTTCTTGTCTCGGCACTAAGGAGATAATATATATTGATTCTTAATGAAGTCACGATAACGTCCTTACGGAAATTATAGGGTATATATAGAGTCTGACACACATAACAATAAAGTATGACAATACAAAGCATCATTGATTGTTCTAGAGGGGAAATATTCACGCCGTAATGACAGCGTAACAACAAACTTAATATTGGACGGTTATCAAAAAGTCATATCACTTGATAGAGGCTGTCTGTTCTATTTTAGAGCACACAAATCTATAATTCAATAATTTCCCAGACATTCATTCATAAATGCATACTTAAATTTGCTGCAATTGCTAACAAAACAAACGGTACATTCCAGCCCGTCATGCTCTATAGAGCTTCAGGCTCGTAAATCATACAGCAATAATAATATTAATGTTTAAAGCAACTATTGATAAATCTGTGCATTCTCTCAATATGTATTGTTATGATTCAAAAATAGAACTGGCCTTGGAGGGAGCTCTTTGTTTTATGTACATGAAAGCTTCGAAACTTGCTGCTGTCTATTTTAGGAAGGACCCCTGGGAAAAAATATATGGATGTTTTCATAAAATTGAGATTTTTTATTACAGATCGGACAGTATAGGCAGACAATCAAGATCTTACTATTTTATCATCAGATTTGTTTCTCTATTTCCAATGTTATGTAAATCTTTTATTACCAAACATTACTAAAGTATCAGCCTCCATTTCATATGGCTTGAATTTAATGGACCTTCTCAATCCTCACATATAAACTCCTTCAAGCATTTGTTAAATATTGTATTTGCAATATAACATGATTAAGATTAAATAACTTTTTCCTATTGACATTTATACAAGGATAAAGTGACTATATTTGTAGCTGGCATTATATATAGTACCAAACTGTATTTATTAAGTTGAAAGTATAGAAACATATAAAACATGCAAATCCAATGAAACAAGGGAAGTAAGCCATACTACTAAAGGACTATGAGAGCTTGACCTTCCTCCGAAACCAAAAAGTTGTTTTGAAATGTGAAGGATGCAAAACTACGCCTTTTAGAGCATTTTAACCACAATACAATATATGAGTGTGTGTATATGCACAAGAAGACGCCTTTGAGCAACACAGTTTTTCTGCTTTTCATTCATATGGAAATTTCTTTTCATATTTATTTGAGAAAGTTAACCTCACCCTGAAGATAGGAAAATACTTCACCTTAATGAACATCAGATAACAAAAGCATCTCAACTCTAAAGCATCTTTTCCCAGAGTATATCTTTATCGGAGCGAGTTCAAAACTGGTTCATGGGGTCTCACTGTCCTTGAGCCAAATTACGTCCTATCAAAGCTAAACACGTCTAACATTGTCCATGTATAACTGCTAATGAGACTGATGACAATAAATTAAATTAAGCTTAGAAATCGAGAACTCTCTATTTCGACAGTGCGAGTTTAAAAGTACAACACATATCTCCAGGGACATAATGTGATTATAACTTTTTGAAACCGATGCAAAATGTGTCACGCTTAGGGAATATCCAACAGGATACAAGATATAAGTCAAGAAAGGTTTGTTATCAAAACCAATCCCTCAGAGCAAAATGTTCCAGCCCTCAATATCTTTAAATTAGCCATATTGAAAATAAGCGATAGCATTACAGGAACATGTGGGCAGGTTTGGTGATTAAGACACACAATGCACATGACCTTTGATGTTTTCGGGCACAAAGAGTGAGGCCAAGGTCACAGAAACTGTACAAATTATAACCTTGAAAATTAAATAGCCTTGTAAGTCTATATATGAGGGCATTTTTTTTAGAGCATCTAAATTAATTCATTTACAATATACCAACATTTGACCCCAACTGAACTTTAGTGGAGACTAAGTTTATGAATGTATCTAATATCAAGCTTGGAGTATTAAGCTAATTAATCCTCATGACTGTATTAGATATTTATGATCGTTTTATGAACTGTAAGCAGGAACTTTGAAGGAGATTCAAAGACCCTTTAATGTTCCAGTGCAATGCATGGAGAGCTCTGAGACCATCATAGACAATATGAATTTGACATATGGCTTAAATTAATTACATTATAAAGGAGACAGACATTGTTTGAGGCATTGTTAAACCTATTTATGATGTGAAGCTGATGTAATGGAAGGATATAAGCTCAGCGTTTTAGCTGAAAATTATGGTATGCCTATAATGTTTTTTGTGCTCTTTGTGGTACTTGTAAATTAAATACTTCTTGTTCAAGTGTACCCAAACACCTGTAATTAACTTATGAATGAAATAAAGAATAACAAATTATATCAATGTTACTATACATGCTAACTTAATGAAACCCTTTCCCTTAATATATTATTTATTTTTAAACTGTTTTTATATATTTCAAGCAAATAATATATTATTTATTTTTAAACTGTTTTTATTTATTTCAAGCAAATAATATATTTTTTATTTTTAAACTGTTTTTTATATATTTCAAACAAATGCTATTGCTATAAATTAATATTGATTTTTAATTTTTAATAGTTATTCCTATTTTCAAATAAATAAAACTACAAATTTCTATTAACATATTTTGATGATAGGGTAATTAAGCATACATAGAACCTCTTAACATTTTTGTGCATAAAATATTTTCAAGACATTTCTAAAACTTTAATACAATTTGTATAACAGACAAAAATTAGCCTTTCTCTAGTTTTTTTTTTATATTATGTCAAACAACACATTTTACCCTTTCAAAGTGCATCAAGTAAACTTGATACTCTCAAATGCACTTTAAAGTGGATCCCCTTTCTGTTATCTTCTAACAGTTTGGCAATTTGTCTGTACATGCAAGAATACAAACTCTTCGCGAAAAGCACCAAAAAAACTGATAAATTCAAACACACATCAAATTTTACGCAAGGAAAACACGCAAGTCAGACCGTGCACTGCACAATGAGAAATAGACTAGAATTGAAAAGGTGACATTTCGTTAAATATTTATTTGCCATTTGAGTGTAGCAATAAGTGAACATTTGATGACTGCAAAATCGTAAGAAGATTATAGTGTATCGATAACCGCACTAATAAACAGAGACCAATTGGATTTACTGGTGCCTGTATTGTGAATGTGTCTCGTGCAGTGTTACTGACAGAGATATGGTTTCCTAGCGTGATTATGGTCGAGCACCAAGACTTGCCCCGCGAGACCAGCCTTATGACATCTTATGCCACAGTGATTATATTTAGTGTCGAAACTCTCCCTTGATTTATACCAGCTCTGCAACAAGATGATGGATTCATTTCCTGTGCCTCCTGGTGATCCCATAATTCCGAGTCATCTCCGCATTTGTATACCTTAATCTACATATCCCTATCTCTCGTTTATTGTAGCAAACGTTTAAAACAAATATGACACATAATTATTTAGAGAAGATCTATCTTAACATGCACTGACCATATATCATCATGTCCGTCAATCAAATGGACGTTTCCAAGATATATCAGATTGGATGCTCTGCGCACTTCCTGCGCAAAAAAGTGCTTTCTGAATGTAAACATCCATTGAAAAACTGAAAACCCATTCAGATTCTCCATATTATCATCCTCCCGCATAAATGCACATGATAACTATGTTCCCCTAGGGCCCTGCAGATTGACTATCTAGTTCTGTCTTCTGCCTGCTGCATAGATTTGCACAAGATGCAGTTAAAGCAGATATTCACAATTTCCTAATTCTGTTTTGCCTTTTTATCCCTTGGGAAATTAGGCGTTTGTTGATTATAACTTGTAAGTTGAATCTTGCTGCAGGAAAAACAAAACAAACATTTTCACTTTTTATCGATATGTGATCTATCTGCTGATGTACAGTTTTCGGAATATACAAAGAGTTTCTATATCGTATTACATCATAATTACCCTGTGGTTCAAGGCAGATAGATGATTAAAAGAAGACAAGATTGTATCAAGTCGCCAAAACTATTACTACTAATAATGCTAGAAAAAATTGAACATAGCATGTTCCTGTTGTTAACAATATCTTGATGACAATCCGTCATTCTTGCCATTTTATCAGCACGAGACACATTAAAATCTTAAGAATCAGGTATTATATACCGCTCCTGTTAATCACACACTCCTTTTGCTTTATTTGTGTGGCCAGTTACATTGTAGGAAAATTCAAAAAACCTATGTCCCTTGATTCAACTCTCGTCTAGGACATATCAAGACAGTTTCTGCTTGTGACAGTGTGCACTGATGTTGCCTTAATAGTGCTGCCTGAGTCACTGTAATATCATGCTGCAGACTCATTGACATAATACTTCACTCGGTAACATTATCCTGACACCAAGGCAACCAGACCTTCTCCTACCCAGATACTTAGTTCTTAGCAGGGAGCGAGAAGAAAACCTAATCTTTGGGTTAACGCTGCCAGGAATCAAAACCACGCCTTCCTGCTTACGAATTGAACACTCTACAATTGAGTTACTATGGTGGGCGAAACATCATGGACATACAGCTATGCCAAAATATATTTACCACAGACTGAAAATTTTAAAAAATGAACCACCATTTTTTTTTAAACTATAAGAAGATTATCTTGAAAAGTAATACATCTGGCCACATTGAATAATGTGATGAGCAACATTAAACATCATCATTATTTGCCGGCATGAGCATGGCGAAGATATTTGTAATTGATTTGAGATATGCACATGGAGATGGGGAGAAGTTAGCATTTTACATCCGGAGTTTGAAGAGGTTGAAAAATTGTTTTAACCCAAGTTACAGCTGTTTTGCTTTGTAAAATAGTGTAACATATATACTGTTATTCATTCAAATCGTCTGAATCGAAGAAATTGATTTAGCTAAAAAATTAACTAAGAGTTTAAAACGAGGGTCGCAAACAGTACTTCACAGGATTTTCACAAATAGTCATGTTGATAAAAAAATACATATATTTATTTTGTCTATTATATGCAAATTTGATTACAATTTTTCATTCCTAATGCTGTTTTCGAGAAAAGTATGCAGTATATTTCTGTATTTTTGTAGTTATATGTTTACACACATTTTGAGCAGTAAGACATAACCTTAAGCCACTGAGAACCATATAACTATGAGGTAAAAAATAGGGTTATTGTTTTGTCGTCGATATTTACTTTTATGTATACCATTGTATCAACTTTTCAATTTCTTAACAATATTTGAACATTCAGTGTGAACCATTCAAGATTCAAAATTTATGTTTGTTCAAAAAGAAGTCTGGGGCTCCAGGGGGTGCCATATGCACAATCAAAAAGGAGAAAAATTCAAAATTTAATATTTTTAACTTGAAGTGAGATTAATGTTCGCATATATAAGTGCTATTTTGTTCATAGAAAACAATGTTTTTTTAAGTCTGGCCCTGCGATATAGAAATTTCATGTACAAATATAATCTTAGATAAATAAACCCTAGGTTTCCCGTCGAATTTGATGCTTTGGCGTTTGCATCAATGTTTTCTTGCATAAATATGTACTTCATGACTCAGCTATGATAGGATACACAATGTCAAGGTGAAGTAAAGATATAACAAGAAATAGCTTTCCTCTTAAACATAAAACATTAACTTCTAAATGAACTACTAACTAAAGGTACAACTGAGTAAATAGGGCTTTTTGTAAACATAGAAATATGATTTATGTCAAGGTCATTCTGTACAGATTCAACTTTATGACTTTATGCATGAAATATTGTTGCCTCTGTTCAGATTTCACCTTTTCACCCCAACACAGCACCATTAATTTGGATGAATACAAAGTCTAGAAAAGTCCATTGTAGGTTTTTTGAGTTAAAACATTTTAACTTTTTACTAAATACTGTGAATCATTAACAGATAATACTAGACCAAGTTATGTGCTATTTGACTTAATTTGCATACCTACAAGTACACAAATAATTTAAAAACAAATTGTTCAATAAAGCTGAATTCCTGTTTCAGTGCACAAATTTCTCAAGATGGTGAAAATAACAGTTCATTACTGTTAATCTTTTTGATTTAGATATGTGTTGCCTAGTGTTATCAATGTTACTACAGCTTGTACTGTAGGATTAATCCTTTAGCTCAATATTTAGAGCATATGAATCCTAACCCAAGGGACCATGACTGCAATATCAGAATAGTTGATTGTATTTTTCAGTATCCTTTACATTTTGCACCCACATTGGGACCTGGGTTGTTGACTCCACAAGTATTTTTCTGCATTGCAGTGCTATAGTTGGTTCCTTT
>JAUMGZ010016605.1:0-10004 GCA_032359645.1 Pododesmus macrochisma | reverse complement strand
TTGAGTATAGAGTACAATGTTTAAGTATAGAGTACAATGTGTAGTATAGAGTACAATGTTTTAGTATAGAGTACAATGTTTAAGTATAGAGTACAATGTTTAGTATAGAGCTCAATGTTTTAGTATAGATTAGAATGTTTAAGAATAGAGTACATTGTTTTAGTATAGAGTACAATGTTTAGTATAGAGTACAATGTTAAGTATAGAGCACAATGTTTAAGTAAAGAGTACAATGTTTAGTATAGAGCACAATGTTTTAGTATAGAGTAGAATGTTTTAGAATAGAGTACAATGTTTTAGAATAGAGTACAATGTTTTAGTATAGAGTTCAATGTTTAAGTATAGAATACAATGTTTTAGTATAGAATACAATGTTTTAGTATAGAGATCAATGTTTTAGTATAGAGTACAATGTTTAAGTATAGAGTAAATTTTTTAAGTATAGAGTAGAATGTTTTAGTATAGGGTACAGTGTTTAAGTATAGAGTACAATGTTCAAGTATAGAGTACAATGTTAAGTATAGAGCACAAGGTTTTAGTATAGAGTACAATGTTTTAGTATAGAGTACAATGTTTAAGTATAGTGTACAATGTTTAAGTACAGAATACAATGTTTTAGTATATAGTACAATGTATTAGTATAGAGTAAAATGTTTAAGTATAGAGTACAATGTTTTAGTATAGAGTACACTGTTTTAGTATAGAGTACAATGTTTAAGTATAGAGTACAATGTTTTAGTATAGAGTACAATGTTTAGTATAGAGCACAATGTTTTAGTATAGAGAACAATGTTTGAGTATAGAGTACAATGTTTAAGTATAGAGTACAATGTGTAGTATAGAGTACAATGTTTTAGTATAGAGTACAATTTTTAAGTATAGAGTACACTGTTTAGTATAGAGCTCAATATTTTAGTATAGATTAGAATGTTTAAGAATAGAGTACAATGTTTTAGTATAGAGTACAATGTTTAGTATAGAGTACAATGTTTAGTATAGAGCAAAATGTTTTAGTATAGAGTAGAATGTTTTAGAATAGAGTATAGTGTTTTAGTATAGAATACAATGTTTAGTTTAGAGCACAATGTTTTAGTATAGAGTACAATGTTTTAGTATAGAGTAAAATGTTTAAGTATAGAATACAATGTTTTTAGTATAGAATACAATGTTTTAGTATAGAGTACAATGTTTTAGTATAGAGTACAATGTTTAAGTCTAGAGTACAATGTTTAGTATAGAGTACAATGTTTAAGTATAGAGTAAAATTTTTAAGTATAGAGTAGAATGTTTTAGTATAGGGTACAATGTTTAAGTATAGAGTACAATGTTTAAGTATAGAGTACAATGTTTAGTATAGAGTACAATGTTTTAGTATAGAGTACAAGGTTTTAGTATAGAGTACAATGTTTTAGTATAGTGTACAATGTTTTAGTATAGAGTACAATGTTTAATTATAGAGTAGAATGTTTTAGAATAGAGTACAATTTTTTAGTTTAGTGTACACTGTTTTAGTATAGAGTACAATGTTTTAGTATAGAGTACAACTCTTGCACTTTGGTCATGTTGGTTTCCTTCATTGAAAGCGTAGCATTTCTAGAATCCCGAGAGAAAAATTATCCAAAACCCTGAAACAAAAATATCCTTACTCTCGCGATCGAATGGAATGTTTTGGCAAACCTCAGACCAGACAATAAAAATACATAAGCGAAATATTCTTTACACTCAAAATGGAGTATCAAGACATACATCAAGCACCGGCGCCTGCATTTCTTAATCTTCTCTAGTAAAAAAACAAGAATAACTCTGTAATAATGAAAAGTGAAAAACAGACAGCAAACATGTATAATGACATGTGCGTAGAAATAATACACCTGTATAATGACACTTGAAAACAGAAAGCAACCATGTATAATGACATGTGCGTACAAATAATACACCTGTATAAAAACACTTGAAAACAAACAGCAACCATGTAGTATAATGACATGTGCTACAAATAATAAACCTGTATAATGACACAGGAAAACAGACATCAATCGTGTTCAATGAAATGTGAGTACAAAAAAAATAAACCTGTATAATGACATGTGAGTACAAACTATACACCTATATAATAACACTTGGAAACAGACAGCAAATGTGTAATAATGACATGTGCTATAAATAATACACCTGTATAATAACACTTGGAAAAAGACAGCAAATGTGTAAAAATGACATGTGCTACAAATAATAACCTGTATAAAAAAACACTTAAAACCAAACAGCAAACATGTATAATGACATGTGCGTACAAATAATACACCTGTATAGAAACACTTGATAACAAACAGCAAACAAGTATAATGACATGTGCTACAACTAATACACCTGTATAATGACACTTGAAAACAAACAGCAAACATGTATAATGAAATGTGTTACAAATCATACACCTGTATAATGACACTTGAAAACAAACAGCAAACATGTATAATGACATGTGCGTACAAATAATACATCTGTATAATGACACTTGAAACAGACAGCAAACATTTAAAATGACATGTGCGTACACATAATACACCTGTATAATGACACTTGAAAACAAACAGCAAACATGTATAATGACATGTGCGTACAACTAATACACCTGTATAATGACACTTGAATACAGACAGTTAACATGTATAATAATATGTGCGTACAAATAATACACCTGTTTAAAAACACTTGAAAATAAACAGCAAACATGTATAATGACATTTGCGTACAAATAATACACCTGTATAATGACACTTGAAATAGAAAGCAAACATTTAAAATGACATGTGCGTACAAATTATACACCTGTATAAAAACACTTGAAAACAAACAACGAACATGTATAATGACATGTGCATACAAATAATACACCTGTATAATGACACTTGAAATAGACAGCAAACATTTAAAATGACATGTGCATACAAATAATACACATGTATAATGACACTTGAAAACAGACAGCAAATATGTATAATGACATGTGCTACAAATAATACACTTGTATAATGACACTTGAAAACAGACAGCAAACATGTATTATGATGTGTGCGTACAAATAATACACCTGTATACTGACATTTGAAAACAGACAGCAAACATTTAAAATGACCTGTGCGTACAAATAATTCACCTGTATAATGACATTTGAAAACAGACAGCAACCATGTGTAATGACATGTGAAAAGTACAAAAATAAACCTGTATAATGACACTTGAAAAAAGACAGTAAAATATGTTTAATGGCATATGAGTAAAAGTAATACACCTGTATTCTGACATTTGAAAACAGACAGCAAACATGTTTAATGACGTGTGAAGACAAATAATAAACCTGTATAATGAAATTTGATTACATACAATAAACCTATTATGTGACATGGTGAGTACAATCAATAAATCTGTGTAATGACACTGGAATACATGCAATAACCCTCTAAAAAGACATGTGAGAACAAACAAGAAACCTGTTTAATTACATTTGACATTTGTATTTTCTAAATTAATTTACTCCTCTTTAATCCCAAATAAGTGCCCCTATAGAGAGGAGGGGAGCAAGTAAAATCATTTGAATAAATATGACTACATACTTCTCCCCTATGAAAGATGTCTCCAACCAAGTTTGGTTGAAATGGGTCCTGTAGTTGTGAAAAAGTAGACACATTAAAAGTTGACATATAGGCTATGGTGTTGAACTCAATTGACATAAACAGGGATAACTTCTTTTTAACTCCATTTTGGTCCCCTGGTAGCAGCCCTAGAAGCTGAGCCCCATCATTTGAACAAATCTGAACACACTTTCCTGAGGGATGCTTCCTTCCAAGTTTGGTTGATATCGATCTGGATGTTTTTTCAGAAGTAAAAAATGGAAAGAATTAAAAGTTAACATATTTTCTGTAGTGTTTTTGATTAAAAAAACCAACATACTTTTGACTGCAGTGTTAGGTCTTGAACAAATTATGTTCTCCTTGCGCAAAGATCACTACATATGCATAAATTGAACTGTATGCATTCTTTATTTGTAATAATATTAGAATGATTTTTAAAATTTTGATAAAAAAATCAATTTTGTCCCGCTGGGGGAGTTCCATAAGGACCTAACCTTAATAATAATTCCCTTCCCCTAGGATTACAACGAGAATATGTTTTGTATTTCAATTCCGTTAACTTCCTTTTGTTTGTTTGTTTATTGAGGTTAAGCGTCACTTAAACTCGTGTTTAGGTCATATAGTGACAGTTTCTGCTTGTGACAGTGCGTACTTGTGGCGACTCACTGAAATATCACACCGCAGACACATTGACATGATACTTCACTCGGTCATATCATCCTGACACCGAACTAACCAGTCCTCCCCCTACCAAGTAATGCTGAGCGCTTAGCAGAAGATTGCCTAACTTTAACGTCTTAGGCTTTGACGCAACCTTGATTCGAACCAACGATCTGGGATCTTAGCACCAGTCTACCAGCACAAAGCGAAAGCCCTCACAAAACGGAAAACTATCGTTTGATTGGTCGGCATACAAAGGTCACCGAAGAAATCACATTTCCAAATTCTATACAGAGTGTTTAGCAAAGAGGAAGAAGAGTTTTTTATTTATTTATACCATTACAAAAATGATCGTTTATCACCTAATGCTACATGTATGACATCTAAATGAACGAATTAAACAAGAACAAAGGGCATTTACAAGCTAATGATAGTCGCACTAAATAATGAGCGGTGAACTGAAACCGACATCCACTAAATATAACTTATAAAAAAGTGATAACAAACCAATCATTTGTGTGGAGGGACCGTGTCCATGATTCCAACGTAGTTGCGAATCAACCGCCTTCAACAAGAAAATGCATTTAGAAAAGATATGACCTAAATGCACGTAAACAAAAGTAAAGGCGAAGAATTTCAATAACAAATGTGTGCATATGTCAGTTTGATTTTCATACCTTCAAACGAGATATAACCGAATGATCGGGTACGCACATTAATTTGCTCACATTAACTGAAGAGTGGCCAAAACAATCACAGTTTTCACCAAACGCAAAGCTGCATTGACGGATTTAACAGCAATCGAATAAGAAGATAGGGGGATGGTATATCAAAACGAAAGGCTTTTCATTTGACAAAAAGTAAATTCTTAAATGGCTGAGTTGTTTTATCCGGTTTTACGGAGAAAGTAATTTCGGTAACCCATCAACGGTAATCCTGTACCATTTGGCTGCGGAACCCCGCAGCTAAAACGCTGGGATTAATCTAGTCATTTTAATTCGCTTTTTACGCACGATAAACGCCGATGTTACTGAATCCGACACCTTTATTTGACTACCGAGCGGCGTCTTTGATGTCTACCTGTCGAGTTAATCGTTTAAATATAAAGGTGTTAAATTAAAGCTGCCATTGTCGATCAGGCAAATATTGATATCACTCCCGCAGTGACGTAGACGGAAGTTCAAAGGTCAGGTTCGCGTGAAAGAAACTTCAATGACAAAAGGCATATAATGCAACTGGAAAAAAAGACACAGGTAGGCTTAATAGCTGTTCTTAAACTATAAATAAACAGCAAAGGACATTGAAATAGTATGAAAATATTGTAATGAAATATGTGACATTTTACTGTAATTCTCTAATATATTGGACTTAAAACCAGAACAAAATATTCTTACATGTTTATCTAACACTACTTATACTGAAATAACGCAATATTGAGGAAAGGGATTACGCAAACGTAATCATCATATCCCTCATCATGTCAATGACATCGACTCCATCATCACCTTCAACCATCATCTCCAAACATCAACTCCTAACATTACCTCCCTTAATTACATTCAAACATTACTTCCCATCATTACCTTCCATCATTACCTCTCAATATAACTTCCCATTCTAACCTTCCAACATTACCAACCATCTTTACTTCCCATCAATACCTCCCAAACATTACTTCCAATCATTACCTCCCAACAACACCTCCCATCATTACTTCCCTTCAATACCTTCCATCATTACCTCCCAATATTACCTCACATCATTACCTCCCAGTAGTACCTCCCAACATTATCTCCAAACAATACCTTCCAATATAACTTCCAATATTATCTCCCATCATTACCTCCCAACATTACCTCCCAATATAACTTCCAATCTTTAACTCTCAATATAACTTCCCATTCTTACCTTCCAACATTACCAACCATCTTTATTTCCCATCATTACCTCCCAAACATTACCTCACATCATTACCTCCCAACATTATCTCCAAACATTACCTCCCAACATAACTTCCCATAATTATCTCCCAACATAACCGCCCATCATTACCTCCCAACATTACCTCCAATCATTACCTCTCAATATAACTTCCCAGCCAGGGTCAGCCAGTCAGTCAGTCAGGTCAGCCAGCCAGCCAGCCAGCCAGCCAGTCAGTCAATCAGTGAGTGAGTGAGTGAGTGGAGTGAGTGAGTGAGTGAGTGAGTAATTTAACGTTGAAATCGGGCCTGGGAATAGTACATATGTACGTATTCTTCCCAGTCTGTGGCACATGCTAGTAGTATTAGCCGCTCAGATAGGCCCGGAAGTGACTTCATCATTTGTCTGTGCATGCGCACCGGTGCATGCTGGGTAATTTTATGCAAGTTTTATGCAAATTTTAAATAATTGCATGCTTGGATACCGTGCGTTCGATTTTTACTTTCGTTTTCGATCCGGTGCGTTCGATTTTACTTCCGGTTTTGTGGTTTTCTGTTCTATCTGTTTGAACACATAGGTCACACCATGGGGTCACATACAGTAGGGTGTAAACGTTTTAAATGTATTATTTATTTTAATTCAATAGCATTTTCACAGACTCATTCACATAAACTTTTCATGACATATGGTTGGCCCTGAAAAGGACGTGATCCCGCCACACGTAAAGCCCTGTTGCAAGTAGAACGCAAAGTGTTGATGCGATAGTTTGCCATGACCAAAACCACCAAACGGTTCGTGCAAAAACATTTTGGGGATATCCGGAAATTGAAGAATCCGGGAGTCCAAGACCGTACTAAAATGAACATCATTTTAAAACGTGGCGGTCAAGGATTTCTAGGAGCCGTCATCATTCGAGCCCTCTTGAGATGTCAAAACCGTGAACCTCTCACGAAAGCCTACTACACTGTCAACGTCAAACACCGGGCACCCGCACCCCTATCTTCACTCAAGAAAAAGAAGACCAAGAAGACGACCAGACGATCACGTTCACCGGTGGGCTCACACATCATTTTAAAACGTGGCGGTCAAGGATTCTAGTAGCCGTCATCGTTCGAGCCCTCTTGAGATGTCAAGACCGTGAACCTGTCACAAAAGCCTACTACACTATCAACGTCAAACACCGGGATTCTTGGATCTTATTTTGTGTTCTTTGAGTTTCTCTGGTCAATGTCAATGTAACTAATGGAAGCCATCTTTGGTTGAATCATGTGTCAAAATCTCGTCCTAGAGAGTTCCAATGTGTTTTGCATTTCCATTACAAGTATTACATTACGTGAAACTTACCATTAATTCACCTGTGATTTCAACCAAAGATGGCTTCCATCAGTTTCACTTAAAAAGCACACTTGGTTGAAAGTAACTGACGTAGTATTAATATATGACGTTGTTGGAAAGTCATACCGATGTCTGTTGGTTTCAGTAGTGTAAAAGAAGCCGTAACTACAGAAAAATATAATTTGTCACGTCAAGACATAAGAGAAATGAGGCTGGAACTACCGCATAAAGTCTGTAGCGGCATTTTCCCACTTGTCATATAGGGACGAGTTCTGACTTTCCACCGCTACAAAAGGAAATAAAAAAAATTGCGGTGTAAGAGTATATATGGAAGAGTTGGGACGTCCACCTTGCCGCTCTCTGGATTATCTCGCAAATATAGACTCAAATGAGAGTTGGGCAGTTTCAAAGAAAGACCGAGGCTAATCGAAAAACGCATACAGTACCGTCACAACACGAGCATGAAAACTCCAGATTTGGACTGTCATACACAAACCAAGAAAAGTTTGTTGCGGAAGTTAACAACACTAAGCGACCAGCTTTTACCTTGAACGTCCTCAGATATCGATATTGAAATATATTATATATATTATCGTTTTCGTTGTCTTCATTTTATTTCGAATGGAATTATAACCTCTTTGGTGCCGTCTAAATGTTGATAATTTAACGGAAATATCCACCATATGAGAGTCTAGATTAGAATGACCTGTGTTAACACATGGACACCATGACATAGACGTTTGTGCTCACTAAATTAAAGCACAAGTAATTATGTTATTATGTTGACTCCGAATCTACCAATACCTTGTTCTATCTTATTAGACTGTGTACGTGAAGTAGTTGAACAGGCGTAACAAATATAAGTCTTTAGTTTGACCAAGGATTGAATCATTACATTGTTTAAGTTGTCTCCCGTGAATCACAACGATTTATTTGCAAAATAAGAACAAAAAGATAAAAAAAAACAAAAAATCGAAACAACAATAAAAACAAGGGAAAAGCTATGCAAATTGCAATATATTAATTACCTAATCAGCAGGTTCCACACAGTCATAAAGTTCATGTTATTAACAAGGATAAAACATTGGACTATTCTAATATCAATTACAACTTAATTAACAATGATTGACTTATCACGTTTCTTCTCAGGATAAATAGAATTAGAAATTATGCAATATTAAAAATACATTTACGCGGAGTCATCGACAGTGAACCAGAGAAAAATATGTTTCGTCGTTTTAACGAGATATTGTCTACTTATACCAACATAGAACCAGGCGGTGTGGTGGAGTAACTTTGGACGGTATTCCAACATAGAACCATGCGATGTGGTTGAGTAACTTAGGACAGTAATCCAACATATCACCAGGCGGCGTGGTTGAGTAACTTTGGACGGTATTCCAACATAGAACCAGTCGGTGTGGTGGAGTAGCTTAAGACGGTAATCCAACATAGAACCAGGTGGTGTGGTGGAGTAGCTTAGGACGGTAATCCAATGTAGAACCAGTCGGTGTGGTGGAGTGACTTAGGACGGTAATCCAACGTAGAACCAGGCGGTGTGGTGGAGTAGCTTAGGACGGTAATCCAACATAGAACCAGTTGGTGTGGTTGAGTAACTTAGGACAGTAATCCAACATAGAACCAGGCGGTGTGGTGGAGTAACTTAGGACGGTAAGCAAACATAGAACCAGGTGGTGTGGTTGAGTAACTTAGGACGGTAATCCAACATAGAACCAGGCGATGTGTTGGAGTAACTTGGGACGGTAAGCAAACATAGAACCAGGTGGTGTGGTTGAGGAACTTAGGACGGTAATCCAACATAGAACCAGGCGATGTGTTGGAGTAACTTGGGACGGTAATCCAACATAGAACCAGGCGTTATGTGGAGTAACTTCGGACAGTAAATAAACATAGAACCAGGCGGTGTGATGGAGTAACTTAGGGAGGTAATCCAACATAGAACCAGGTGGTGTGGTTAAGTAACTGAGGACGGTAATCAAACATAGAACCAGGCGGCGTGGTGGAGTAACCTAGGACGGTAAGCAAACATACAACCAGGCAGTGTGGTGTAGTAATCTAGTACGGTAATCCAACGTAGAACCAGGCGATGTGGTTGAGTTACTTAGGACGGTAATCCAACATAGAACCAGGTGGTGTGGTTGAGTAACTTAGGACAGTAATCCAACATAGAACCAGGTGGTGTGGTGGAGTAGCTTAGGATTGTAATCCAACATAGAACCAGGTGGTGTGGTTGAGTAACTTAGGACAGTAATCTAACATAGAACCATGCGATGTGGTGGAGTAGCTTAGGACGGTAATCCAACATAGAACCAGGCGATGTGGTGGAGTAGCTTAGGACGGTAATCCAACATAGAACCAGGCGATGTGGTGGAGTAGCTTAGGACGGTAATCCAACATAGAACCAGGCGATGTGGTGGAGTAGCTTAGGACGGTAAT
>JAUMGZ010016594.1:0-10004 GCA_032359645.1 Pododesmus macrochisma | reverse complement strand
GCCTCATTAACCGGTTTAACCACACCGCCTGGTTTCGTGCTGGGTGACCGTCCTAAGTCGGTCCGCATGGATTACTATTTTTGCTGTTTGTTAAGATGTCGAATTAATTAATAACATTCCGGTGCTTCAATGTTTGACGCAGTTATTGTTTGTTTGTCAATGTCTCGTTCGAATGATTCTATTCAAACTGTTTTTTGATTTCTAGAAATTGCGTATATGTTGTCGCATTGACTTGCTTGGAAATGTTATATACTTAAGTTGTACTGTGTATATGAATTTCCATCTTATCATGTGCTCTGTTTTGTTTCTTTAAATATATTTAAGTCCTCATGTTGTGCATGTAATTAATTATGCTGACAAGAACAGCTGACCGCACCTTTATCAGTCAATGATATCACTGGAATACACACGCTCTTGTCTTGTGCTGACGTTATTTGCCGAACTGTATATTGACAAGATAAAACATTGCTTATTGAACAAACACATTCCGTGTTCCAAAAGTAAAATAATTAAGAATGATTAAAATATTTATTGAACATGTTGGAGTTACTTTTATGTCTAATTTCCTACTATGACATTTAAAAGAGGAAGAACCAAAACTATGTGCGAATTACCCCGTCCCGTACCCCATATCTTGCTCGAAGCTGCTGTCATTAATGGACGCAAGAGAAGAATTAATCTTGAATAGACAAGACTTCAGTAAATCAAAGTTACTGTATTCGAAATATGTGTACTTGTCCATTTGACATTTCGGCTCTGTTTAATGTAAGTAAGTCAGTCAGTCTGTCTGTCTTTTGATAATATTACATTCTATATATGTTATTGCGTCACTTTTGCTGATGAGGACTGGTTTGTCCGAAACACGTGTCAAGAGGAATACGTTTAAAAAATCCTGTTTTGACTATGCGCAAGACTTCTTTTATAGTGTTTTTGGGGTGTAGTTTTTGTCCTTCATTACCATCGTGATTTTTTCTCATTCCTCCTTTGCTTCAGAGCTTTGATTTATCAGGGTCTTGTCTATTTTAAATTCATTTTCCCCTTCGAGTCCGTTGATGACGGTTGATTTGGAGCCTGGCATCGGGTCATGGGCAGGGTCCTCTCACTCATTTGGTTGGTTTGACGTAAATTGTAATGCCCAAACAGAAACAGTCTCATTTGGCTGGTTAGTTCTTGAGGTGACTTTTTGATAAAGCTATTGCTTGTTTGTTAATAGCGTTTGTTCTGTTGATTCTATTTTTTTCTTGTTTTATGGTATTTAATGGATACATGTATCAATTTTAGATTAAACTCTGTTTATTCTCTCTTTCAACTGCTACTTCATTTCAACAACAAACTAAACATACCAAAATGTATATATATGTTTTAACATACTTCATAACAACGATGAACCTTACAGCCTACTTCTCTATATCAATCAATTTCCTTCTGTTCTACTTTTCTTTTCCTTATTTCCCACATAAAATCTCTTTACCCTATCCTTACTCTGAACATTAATAGAACCATATTAACTATCTCCCCTGTCGCATAAAAGTTCCCAGGATCAGTACTGTGGTAATATAAAATATTCATGTTTAATATTATATTGATATACGCTTACATGTAACAATGATGTTACATATATATATATTGTCAAGTAGTATACATTAACTGTGTGTGTTTGTGTGTTGCAAATCAACAGTTCTCATAATATGATTAGATAATCACTACATGTTTATAAAAAGTTAATTTGAACCTAGTAAATGATTGTACAAGTAAGTAAATCGAAAAACCAAGACGATATTCTAGGCCACAAGTCCATGGACATTGGCAAACAATAATAAAACGTTGGACGCACACAGAAAAATGAACCAAATATACATTTATTAACTAAAAATGGAAACATCACGAACTTCTATTAAAAAACTAGAAGCGAAACCAGGTGCTCGCGATATGGTAAGCGTTTCTTGCTACACATGTGCCACCCGCCGCGATGCCTCCGGGTCATTCCGGTGTATGGTAATAATAAGTTGTATAAATGTACAGTCATGCAATTATTCCTTTATATGAATTTACAGTGTGTGTGTGTGTGTGTGTGTGTGTGTGTGTGTGTGTGTGTGTGAACATACTGCTCAATGTTAACTCACAGTTTAATTGATAAGATGTGCACAATTGATTAATACAAAAATGCAATCTGAAACATGCTTCCAAAAAATATGATATGTATAAGAGTGTGCATGTGTTTGTTTGTATTGATGTATGTTGATGTTTGTTTAAACGCGTGCTAAAATTCGCGCATGTGCGCATGCATGCGTATGTGTGTGTAGTGTATAAAGTTGTAGTGAACTTACTTTTTAAATACTTCCAAATACATGTATATAAAGAAGGTAAATGCAACAAACCAAGACATATTCAAAAGACGGAAGTCCATGTATATTTGCAAATAAATGGAAGACGTGTAACGCACACAGAAGAAGGAACACAGATACAATTATAAACTACAAAGGATACATCGCGAACTGCTATCAAACAACAAGATACGAAACCAGGTTTTCGACAAGACGAAGTGAGCGTTTTCTGCTACTCATGTATTATCTGTCGCGATGTTTTCAGTTAAATTCAGTAAAAGTTAACCCTTTCCATAGTCAAAAAAGAAACACACGTCAATATTGAAAACTTTTATATATTTTACAATGAACGAAGACCGTACTATAGGTAAACACGGGGACAGCACGCATAAAACTGAACACAGATGCCTATACCATAGCATCTCGGAGATTGTAGACCTGAAATGAGAAGGCCACTTTCGTACAAAAAAACGCAAACGTCGCATCAACAAAATCTTACTTATGATTTAATCAGATGAATGCAATAGTGCCCAATGTTTGAAGTGCATATTTCATATTTTTTAAATAGAACAGTCGTTGGGAAAAGTCTGAATGGTTTTCGATTACTACCGTCTCGATATGCCAAATACATGAGTTAAAGGGACGCTAAACAAAAATAAACAAGCAAAGTTCACTCCAGTACTGCTGTACAATCTCATTTTCACACGTAGATTTAATTAAGGCATTTTTGCCCCTGTGAATGTGGAGTAAGGCTGCTTTCTATCTGCTTTCTTGTTTAAATCTCAAACTCTCTGGCTATCAGGAAAAGGTTGTCAGCTGGTGTTTTAATGCCCCTCTACTTAGTCTGTTTGTCCACTCTGTCAGAATAAGTGTTGATGAATGACTTTTTTGTTTTATTTGTCGCATTTACACATCTCTGTTAGTTTATCAATTTAGTTCTGTTGATTCCGAGTCATCCGGTTATTGTCTTAATTTTGCTTTACGTGTTTTTACAAAGAATATTGTCTCGTAGATTGATCATAAGGCACTGGCATTTGACAACAGATGTCAATTTAATTCGTGAATATTGCCGACTATCAAGCATGAGGGTTTCCATGTGGTTATTTCTGCTAATTCTCGTTTTCAGTCCCGTATTGTGCGAGAGTCGGCAACATCAAACAGATCGGTGTTGGCCGTGTGCCAACCTCTCATCGACGACGGGCGACTAGCTAGACTCCAACCCATTTATCTCCCGCTGTTTCAAACAATGCGTAGACAGACATCCTGAGTCTGCCAGCCCATGATTCGAATCCCCTTATATTGATCTAAGCACTGTGTAACATCAGAACATGTAATCATAAACTACCAATTGAAGGCAGATTGATAAACATCGATTAAAAACAGACAAAGATGGTATGAGATCGAATGTCACTATCTTTACAGATGCAACCTCTTCAGACATAATTGACAAATCGTTATTGAAAAAAATTACTGTTTAGTGTTTATTATATCATAATAATATATGCGCATATGAAAGGTAATATTTTGAAAGCAAAGTTTTGTTCTTGCATTATTATTAATATGATCATTTACCGTCATTTATATAAAATAATAATAGGTCATATTCAATTGCATTGATTGCCTTGTCTTATTTGAGAGAACTACAACCAAGCACAACTTTTGTATAGATGCAACCCTAAATTATTATTTTATGTTTGCATACATGTTTTAAAGGGTGATCGTATATATAACATAGTGTACAATGGTGTATAACTTTTTATAGTGATAAATCTTTTCAACTATTCAAGGGAGATAAATATGGCGGTCTTTGACATATTATGTGTAAAAGTCATGCATAACGCATGTGCAGAGTCATGTTACACTTCCGTCGGTTACAAAAAGAATATCATCGATTGTGTAACTTGACGACCGCATCCCTGCCCCTTCCTCCTTTTTAATGCAGTTCAATTATAGAGAGACTTCATTCACTTTGATACTTTTTCAAACTTTTCTTAAATATGTTTGGTACATTTGTAATTGTTTATGTACATATGAGAAGTTTTTTTCTCTAACTTTATAAATAATGGCGTAGATTTGAAATACTTCATATGTCTTTTGCACCCATAAAGTAACGAAATAAGATGAGAAAATAATTTTGTAAGAGTGTTTGTTTGAACGTGTGCTAAAATTTGCGCATGTGCGTATGCATGTTTATGTGTGTGTAGTGTATACACTTGTAGTGAACTTACTTTTTAAATACTTCCAAATACATGTATATAAAGACGTAAATGCAACAAAGACATATTCAAAAGACCTAAGTCCATGTATATTGGCAAATAAATGGAAGACATGGAACGCACACAGAAAAAGGAACACAAATACAATTATTAACTAAAAAGGATACATCGCGAACTTCTATCAAACAACATGATACGAAACCAGGTGTTCGACAAGACGAAGTAAGCGTTTCCTGCTACTCATGTATCATCTGTCGCGATGTTTTCGGGTAATTTCGGTATAAGGTAACCCTTTCCATAGTAAAAAAAAGAAACACACGTCAACATTGGAAACTTTTATATCTTTTACAATGAACGAACATCGTACTATAGGTAAACACGGGAACCGCAGGCATAAAACTGAACACAGATGCCTATACGATAGCATCTCGGAGATTGTAGACCTGAAATGAGAAGGCCATTTTCGTTCAAAAAAACGCAAACGTCGCATCAACAAAATCTTAGTTATGATTTAATCAGATGAATGCAATAGTTCCCAATGTTTGAAGTTTATGTTTCATATTTGTTTAAATAGAAAAGTCGTTGGGAAAAGTCTGAAAGGTTTTCGATTACTACAGTCTCGATATGACATATACGTGAGTTAAAGGAACGCTAAACAACAATAAACAAGCAAAATTCACTCCAATACTGCTGTACAATCCCATTTTCACACGTAAATTTAATTAAAGCATTTTTGCCCCTGTGAATGTGGAGTAAGGCTGCTTTCTATCTACTTTCTTGTTTAAATCTCAAACTCTCTGGCTAGCAGGAAAAAAGTTGTCAGCTGGTGTTTTAATGCCCCCTCTACTTAGTCTGTTTGTCCACTCTGTCAGAATAAGTGTTGATGAATGACTTTTTTGTTTTATTTGTCGCATTTACACATCTCTGTTAGTTTATCAATTTAGTTCTGTTGATTCCGAGTCATCCGGTTATTGTCTTAATTTTGCTTTACGTGTTTTTACAAAGAATATTGTCTCGTAGATTGATCATAAGGCACTGGCATTTGACAACAGATGTCAATTTAATTCGTGAATATTGCCGACTATCAAGCATGAGGGTTTCCATGTGGTTATTTCTGCTAATTCTCGTTTTCAGTCCCGTATTGTGCGAGAGTCGGCAACATCAAACAGATCGGTGTTGGCCGTGTGCCAACCTCTCATCGACGACGGGCGACTAGCTAGACTCCAACCCATTTATCTCCCGCTGTTTCAAACAATGCGTAGACAGACATCCTGAGTCTGCCAGCCCATGATTCGAATCCCCTTATATTGATCTAAGCACTGTGTAACATCAGAACATGTAATCATAAACTACCAATTGAAGGCAGATTGATAAACATCGATTAAAAACAGACAAAGATGGTATGAGATCGAATGTCACTATCTTTACAGATGCAACCTCTTCAGACATAATTGACAAATCGTTATTGAAAAAAATTACTGTTTAGTGTTTATTATATCATAATAATATATGCGCATATGAAAGGTAATATTTTGAAAGCAAAGTTTTGTTCTTGCATTATTATTAATATGATCATTTACCGTCATTTATATAAAATAATAATAGGTCATATTCAATTGCATTGATTGCCTTGTCTTATTTGAGAGAACTACAACCAAGCACAACTTTTGTATAGATGCAACCCTAAATTATTATTTTATGTTTGCATACATGTTTTAAAGGGTGATCGTATATATAACATAGTGTACAATGGTGTATAACTTTTTATAGTGATAAATCTTTTCAACTATTCAAGGGAGATAAATATGGCGGTCTTTGACATATTATGTGTAAAAGTCATGCATAACGCATGTGCAGAGTCATGTTACACTTCCGTCGGTTACAAAAAGAATATCATCGATTGTGTAACTTGACGACCGCATACCTGTCCCTTCCTCCTTTTTAATGCAGTTCAATTATAGAGAGACTTTCATTCACTTTGATACTTTTTCAAACTTTTCTTAAATTATATAGTTATTTGATGTTTTCTAAATATTTAGAATCATGTATATAGCTATATCTTACAATATGATTGATACATTTGTAATTGTTTATGTACATATGAGAAGTTTTTCTCTATCTTTATAATGGCGTAAAATTGAAATACTTCATATGTCTGTTGCACCCATTAAGTAACGAAATAAGATGAGAAAATATTTTTTAGAGTAAAGTCTGAGTAAAGAAAATAAATAAAAAGTGCAAGAGTAGTCTTGTCCGACATATATCATATCATTCAGAATCAATATTTGTTTTTTTTTATGGAATTGTGCATTTCAATATGTTTATTCGTTAGCGATTAATGCTTACCAGAACTTGTTTCACAACTTAAAGTAGCTATTTGTTTAAGATGTTAAAAATCACAGTCCTTAGATAAAGTTGGTCTTTTATTAGTTTAATGTTAATTGGATTAATATTGAATATATACATTGTATTGCAATTGAGAATCAAGAATTATTAATTTATGACATCAACATTTTAGCAAAATTATCATGTTTTGACTTAACTAGCATAATTATCCAAATAATAGTTATACACATTCACAACATTTATACTCAGTTATCGAATTTTGATCTTTTGTTAAGCATACAAATAATGGTAAATAGTTGAGACTAAAGTGTTTTTTACCATGGCCATGGGTAACTCTCCAGGATCAATCTACCATGGGGTTTTAAAAAAATGCAATCTGAAACATGCCTCCGATAAATATAATATTTATGAGTCACCCCCGTCGCGAACCCCCAAATCTTGCTTCGAAGTAGCCGTCATTTATGGATGCTATAGAGAAAATTATTTTAGAATAGACAAGACTTCGTAAATCAACGCTACAGAGCCAAAGTGGAAACGATGATAAACATTTGACGATGATGTACAACATCCTTAGCTCAACAATGATACAAAATTGACTTGCCAAAATTGAACATGTGCGCGTAGTCAAAACAGGAATTTTTAAACGTATTCCTCTGGACACGTGTTTCGAACAAGCTAGTTCTCATCAGAAAAGGTGACGTTTTAATTGAAACAGAATTAAATATTATCAAAAGACTTACTGACTGACTTACCTACAATAAAAAAGAGCCAAAATATGCTTCAAACACAACAATTTAAAATACAGGTAAGTATGAAACTGTATTTTCTTATGTCCGAAACTAAAAAATAAATGAATTGGGAATAAATGACGCGGTGCCTCACATACATATGATATATGCCATATGACACCAACACTGAACCCCACTATATCGACATTAAATTATTTAAACCAGATGATACAAATACAGTAACATTTTGAGATTGATTGAAATATTATTGTATTCATGACCCAGAAATGACTGCCAGTAAATATGACGAACCAAGACTTTATTCAAAAGCCGTAAATCAATGGACATGGGCAAACAAAAGGACAACGTGGGACACACACAAAAAAAAGAACCAAATACACATTTATTAACTAAAAAAGAAAATATCTCGAACTTCTATTAAAACAAACTATAAGCAAAACCCGATGTTCGCGATATGGTAAGCGTTTCCTGCTACACATGTGTCATCCGCTGCGGTGCTTCCGTGTAATTCCGATGTATGACAACCCTTTCCACTTTTAAAAAAGAAGCATATATCACCTTAAAAAAATATATCACTTCTATGTTGACGAAAGAGCAAAGGAGAACTAACAATTAACAGGATAGGAATAGAAGCAGCAACACTATCATAGAATCAGAGTGGTAAAAATAGTATAACAATAAGAACAGAAAACATGGGTCGCACACAGACAAAAGAACAAACATACAATTATTAACTAAAAAAGGAAACACCACTTATTTTTTAAAAAAATAAAGCGAAACCAGGTGTTCGCAATGGAAAACGCGTTTACTGCTTCACATGTGTCACCCGCCACGATGTGTTATAGTTTGGCTGCATATATAATATATTAATTGAGGCATATTCAAATGCAAGGGTCCCATAGAGACGATCTAGTATGCAATGTATCATATTTACTTATGCATTATACAAATTGTTATTTTATCCTATTTCTTCTTGTTTTAATGCATTTGGAATATATTCTTTCACTATGTATAGGTCAATGTTGATACAAACGGATCTCATCTTTGCTTAGTTCATTTCTTTAGGTCACGCAATCTATTGCAACATGTTAAATGTTTCACTGTCTATTTGACTGTAATTATGATTATTATGATTATTATTTAGAGTGTCATCTACTGTAAGAATAATTTTGATAGCAATGCTGGTCTTCGCTGGTTGTTACTTCAAAGGGTAGATGAACATTGTCAAATTGATTCATATTCTGTCTACAGTATAACGCAAAATATACTTGTTTGCAAATGTCACTTTTATTAATTTCATTTCTTAAACCAATTACTTCTAAACAATGCAAAACTGCAAAAATAATACCTTAAACTTGCATTTACTTTTTATATCGACTGTATCAGCTTTATGTTGACCTTAACTTGTTTCACAAATTAAAGTAGCTATCAGTTTAAGATGTTAACACACTACGAACATTCTAGTCTCTAGATAAAGTTGGTCTTTTATTCGTTTTATGTCAATTGGATTAATAGTGAAAGTTTACATTGTATTGCAATTAAGAATTAAGAATTATTAATTAATGACATCAACATTTTAGTAAAACACACCGACGATTCTGTAGGCGCTTCGCTGATTGGCTTCTTTGAAAGGTCACGCCAACGACCTTAACAATTGGTGTTCCTAAGATTTACCTAGCGACATCCCGGGAGCAAAGTAGATCTGGTGTATGTCAGATTGGCGGCAATACAACTTTCTGAATGTAGACCGAAGTCTGGGAAGTGTATAATATAATCCTGCTTTAAAAGCTAGAAGGCCAACATAAATTATCTTAATCTTGTTAGTGAGAACAAGCTCTTGAATATCGAACTATCTATGACACGTAAACTCAATAAGAAGACGAGGTGGCTATGTTTGTCCATCCCTCTATCTTTTACAAATATTTAATTCTATATATGTTATAACGTCACCTTTGCTGATAAGGACTGGATTCTTTAAAACAAATGTCTAGATGAAATAGTTAACATTTTCATAGTTTGCTTGCGTGCATATTTAAAATGTTTGCAAGATCATTTTATAGTATAGTAAGGACTTGGTGTTCGTTTTCGTTACCAATTGTGTTTTTCCCTCCTCCTTTGATTTCAGAGCTTTGATTTGGCGGCTGATTTTGGAGCATGACTTCGGGTTAAGTTCGAGGTCCTGCCAAACATTTTATTAGTTGAATGCCATTGTTAATGCTCGTCTCATTTTGCTAGTTCATTCTTGTGATGGTTTTATGATGAAGCTATTGTTTGTTTGTTAATAACTTTTGTTCTGTTGATCTAAGCTATTAAATTTAGACTTAGAAATAGTAAATAGAAAAACCAAGATGATGTTCTAGGCCGTAAGT
>JAUMGZ010016572.1:0-10005 GCA_032359645.1 Pododesmus macrochisma | reverse complement strand
CGGGAAGTGGGAAGTTGAGATGTATGACATCGCTACGAAGCGCATTTCTAAAGTTATAAATCTATGTCTATCCTGAAAACTTCTTGTCTCGTGCGGGAAGTGGGAAGTTGAGATGTATGACATCGCTACGAAGCGCATTTCTAAAGTTATAAATCTATGTCTATCCTGAAGACTTCTTGTCTCATGCGGGAAGTGGGAAGTTGAGGCTCATTAACCGGTTTAATCACACTGCCTGGTTTAATACTTGGTGACCGTCCTAAGTTGGTCCGCATATACATTACTAGTATTGAGGATTGTTGTGACGTCAATTTAATTCCTTTTTATTATGGTGCTGAATTGTTCGATGCGGCTGTTGTTGGTTTATCAATGTCTCTCGTTAAGTTACTACTATGTACAGGGTGTTTAAAAAACAACATGATACATTTTGAGAACCTTATATTTTTGTCAATACTGATCACAGAACGTTCATTAATACATCATTAAAAAGCTCACATTCATCTTGTTAAACTGTTTTGAAGTTAAAGTAGAACGTTTTCATTAACTCCTAGAAAGCATTATTGTTAATAATTCATTTTTTGAACAGAAGCATGACTCTATGTGTTGTATATAGTTGTCGTGCTTAATAATTCAATACTGAGAAAATATTTCAATGAAGTTAATTCACCTGTCACGTAAATTACAGGTGATATGTATTGTGATGATGTAAAACTATAACGCACATATATTGCCATTAACGATTTTTCAAAGTCATGTACAGTAGTAGATGGTTTTAACAACATGGTTTCGCTGTCTAGTTCACAGGGATTACCAGAGCGTGTTTTATGCGGATAAACAGCATCAGATTCAATGTTTATTCATAAAGGTTTATTCTACCACGGCTGGTCGTTTCATTTATTGATTTCTTCAACGTCACCATATTGTAATCATAAAAACTGATCGATTGCGAAATCGATTTTTTCTCACTAATACCCGAATACCCTTAAATAAAGATAAATTTATATAATCTGCGCATGAGCACAGAGGTGTTGCTGTGGAAAATATAAACAAATGAAACTCGGAACAAAGATGTCGGATCCGGACAAATGGATTTTGTTTTTTATTTTTACGACTCTTATGGACGGTAAGATTTAATCTCTTTACCCTTGACTATCCACGATAGTTTTCAAATTGGTAAAAAGCGTTACGCTGTTAATGTGGAAATTATTCTGATTGCACACACACACACACACACACACACACACACACACACACCACGCACACACACACACACACACACACACACACACACACACACACACATGTATATATATAATATATAATTATACATGTTTATAAGCACCGAAGCAATTATACGATAATATCAATAATACACTGGATTTAAGCAGATTGAATACATTGAATACATATCATCAAGAAATTAATGTTTAGGACATAATGATGATATTTAAACCGTGTTATTTAAAAGTAATGCCGAATTTTAGGCGAAGAATATGAAAATAAACAGCTCCACAGTACATATCCACTTGGAATAAACGAGCGGTAAACATTTTATTTTAGGACTCCAATCCAGTTAGCCAATCTTTTTTTCTATACCAGATTCAGCAGTTAATAGATTTTTAATTACCCTAGATAGATGGCGCTCCAATATGTACATACTAGTTAGATAACCCACAATGGCCACATTTCAAAAGCGACTGTTAACAAGATGTAGACAGGCTGTATTGTCTGCACATGTAATTGATTGTGTTTAATTTGTATTGTCTTGTAAGTATGTATTAGTTTATTTTTATATTTACATATTCTTCGCCTTTACAAAGGAGTGGGTTGCTCCGAAAATTCGGCATTATTTTTAAATAGCACTGTTTAAATGTCATCATTATGTCGTATATATGTATAACCCGAACTAGGGTTATATTAAATCAAGCGATAAAACGTAAACCATATATCACAATAGAACTTCCATGTTATCATATCTGATATTCCTTGTACAGTCTTCAACAATAATCAATTCCTTGGTCTGTATATAGGATTACTAATCGGAAAGTATAACTGAAAAAATGTGAAGAGGTTACACAGAGTTTTCATTAAAATCACATGTTCCAAATACACTCCCAAAATCAATCGGCGAACCTCGGGTGAATCCGTTACTCTCATTCCGAACCTTGGCTGTACTACGGTCGGTGATATGTGTCTACACTGCACACTTCTTCGCCGGAAGGAGACATTTCACTCAGTGTGGTGTACCCAAAATTGCTATGTTATAGAAAAAGCGTCCTTTCAAGAATGCATTTAACATATTTAAGCTCGTAAGAACATTGTTAATATAGCGCATCTCTGTTGTATGTTGTCAAGGAAATTTTGAATTATTTATTTGAAGTTTCTAAAAGTAGTTCCAATAGCCGCTTCCGTTATACGGAGGAGGTTAGTTAAGTACACGAAGTACACGGAAACGGCCAAAGTTACGACGAGTGCTCCCAAAATATGATTTCGAAGAATTTGAAAAACGGACAATGAGGTTAAAGAATTAATCTTAAAAATTCAAATAGGCAGTCACTACACACTATAAAATCAACTTTTATATCATTCACCATCTCTAGTAGTAAATATTAATTCTCTCCGTTGAATACAATGTAAAGTTTCCCATTTCCAGTGACAGTAAATACGAAAACTCAAGATACTTTTGTAGACAAAAGTCAAAAGTCAATGGCAAATCAAAAGACGGCAGGGGTACGCACAGAAAACAATTAAATACAATTATTAAACTTAAAAGGAAACTTCTTTTTTAAACCATTGATTCTCACTCGTGTCCGTAGAATTTATATCGTATACATTTATAAGTAACATCTACAACTAATTGTGTTGTAATAAACTATAACTTCAAATGTTTATGACATATCTTAAATTCTAAGTAGGATATCTTTAAATGTTTATGTTTATGTAAATTGCTATGTAAAATGATATGTTTATGTAAATAGTATATCTTTACATGTTTATGTTTATGTAAATTGTTATGTAAAATGATATGTTAATGTTTATGTAAATAGTATATCTTTAAATGTTTATGTTTATGTAAATTGTTATGTAAAAAATTATATGTTAATGTTTATGTAAATAGTATATCTTTAAATGTTTATGTTTATGTAAATTGTTATGTTTTTGTAAATCTTTGTGTTAATAGGACATGTAACTGTTTATGTAAATAAGTTATCTTTATCTTTAAATATTTATGTTAATATTTAACACAAATATTGATAGAGATTTCCGAATTAGAATTAAAGATATCTTATAAATATTTAAAAATATTTTATTTAGAGTTAAAATAGATACATTTAATTAAGCTTTTCATAATATAGCTAATCATTTTTAAATACGACATCTTTTTATGTCTATACGATATTTCTAATTTTCATTAATATATCTTAAAATGTCTATAAAATATCGCTTCTAAATACGCTTTAAAGGTTTATTTTACAAGATAGTATAAATATATGTAAATGTAAAAAGAATTAAAAGTATCTTATCTACTGTAATTGTATATATAACCCTGAGTATTTATATTTAATATCGAAAGTTATATCTGGTGTTGTTAATGCATGCCTGATTTAGATATATAAATTATTCTTACAGATATACATGTCTCACCTGATATTTATATATTTATAATTATCATAAGCATTATACATTTTCTCTAAGTTATTTAGAATGAAAGTGTCTGTGATATCTTAACAAGCTGAATAAAGCAAATCTTCAATTGGAAATAATATATCTTTAGCCTCGTGTACTAGAGGGAAGCTACTACATTTCCACATAGAATTAACAAGTTATATAAAATTAACACTTCGGTTCTAACCTTAAATGATGAACACGTCTATATTATTTGAGAATTTCAAGATGACCAGACAGGAATCTGCATCGAATAAAGTTATGATAAGTAATTTCCCTTTTAAACAATTAACATATATCATTGAACGCTTATGAGATAATTTATATTTAAAACAAAAGATCTTTAAAACGTTTTAAGATATCTTATACAAGTAGATATCCTTGAAAGATTTAAATATATCTTATTTAATATTAATTGTAACAATATATATGTTTGAATATTATAAGGACTCTTTAAACGTTAAAAGATATCTCTGTTGTTGTATTAAACGTAAAACAGTTTGCTTACAAGTACATCAATTCAGAATTCAGGAATGTGTGAAACCTCGACCTCATTACAAGGTTAGCAAGTCTTAAGAATAGTGCGTTTATTTCTAGGGACATCATGCAATAATTTGACCCGAAGGAAGTTATATTATGCATGTTTATTATGATAGATAACAAGGAGACATGGTACCTTCAGAACAGAGGAAATTGACAAACAAACAGTTGTCACATCACAAAGTCATCACCAGAGTGAACTTACAAACTGAGGCGGGTCACCATATATTTACACTCGTCTCAACTTCGGCCGTTTCCGTGTGCTTCGTTCGTTTACTCACCTAACCTCGTCCGTATAACTGGAGCGACCATTGAAACTACTTTCAGAAACTTCAAAAGAATAATTCAAAATTCTCATTGACAACGTACAACGCTATATTAACAATGTTCACACGAGCTTAGAATATGTTACATGTATTCTTGGAAAGTCGCTTTTTCTATTAAATAGCACTTTTGGGTACACCACACTGAGTAAAGCGTCTCCTTCCGGCGAAGAAATGTGCGGTGTAGACAATATTACAGCCAAGGTTTGAATGAGAGTAACGGATTCACCCGAGGTTTGCCGATTGCATATATATAATATTTAAAAGTGGCGTCACACAAACCAACAATAGGAACAATAAAATATGCCTATCAATCGTGACATGATGTTGATAACTTATAAACATATATTGTTTATATATTATCATATGTTTCAGTTGCTTGGGCGAAGCTGTGTTACTACAGTTCCAGTTCGAGACAAGTTTCTAGATCTTTATACTGTAGTTCAGGATGTTGTGGCTACTATCTTAGTCGACGCTGCTGTGCTGCGTAAGTACAGATAAGACGTAAAGATGATGTAATGAAATATATGATAATAATATTTCTTCTACGATCTATATAGGCTTTATCACTAGGAGAGGTTGGTTTTATAAAATTTAAACACATGTTAGATAATACATAGCGCTGTTCCACTCCACTAGTTATATGTTAACATTCATTTTCGCTAGATGTCTTTTAAGGGTGGTACATGGTCTTTTTAATATTTTTTACCATTATTATAATGACATCTCTGCAGTAGTATGCGGTCATGTATTTTTACCCCTAGCGTTCTATCTTTATTGCTTTGCTTTCAAGATAATTTTGCTGCTTCTATTCATATCATGTCAATGGTCTTTCTCACGTACTCTTCCGTCAGGATTTCAGTGACAGTTTGTAATGGTGACATATGTTTCTTATTAACTATGTAAAGGGTTGGCAGGGCCGTAGCCTGCGGGGACGGGTCGGGGGTGTACAGGGGCAATTTTGAGGCATACTTTATTTTTAGTTAATAAATGTATATTTGGTTATTTTTTTATTTGTATTTTTGTTTATTTTTTAAATATATATTTCGTTTTTTTTTAGTTAATTAATGTATATTTGGTTAATTTTTCTGTGTGCGTCAAACGTTTTCCTTATGTTTACCAATGTCCATGGACGGCTTTAGAATATTGTCTTGGTTTTTCGAATTTAAAACGTTTTAAAAAATAACTGACAAGAAAGCTAACACAAGCACACAAGAGTCAATGCGCAAGTTGTATTCTACTGCCTGGCCTTCTCGATTACTAAATAGGGATAGTAAAGCATCCTACAAAACAACGAACCTATCTTTCTCGGCCATCTACCATTTATATGAAAATCAAAAGTTTTACCAACAACACGTTTCATGTTATCAAGGCACTCAACCTCCAACCACGGAAAGATGGAATGTCTTGAATTGTTAAACGGGCCATCTACATGTAATTACATTAGCAAACGTATTTTGATTTTCAATTTCTGTTATACGTGTAAATTTGAAATTAATTGCTTTTGTTTTGAAACTAGCAGTTCACATGTCCCTAATGTCGTCCCATTTTCTCCCATATTCTGATCGATTAATATTCCTTTCATCAGTAGAAGTTCGCGATGTTTCCATTTTTAGTTAATAAATGTATATTTGGTTAATTTTTGTGTGTGCGTCCAACGCTTTCTTATTGTTTGCCAATGTCCATGGAGTTACGGCCATAGAATATCGGTTTTTCGATTACTATTTTTGTCATCACTTTCCCTTTTCTTTTATATTGTGATTATTTTTCTCTTGATTCTAGTTTATCATAATAAAACTCAGAACACGTCGACGCAACGAATACCACTTTTAACATATAAAAATGCAGAAGTAGGTCAATCAGTTTTCCGTTTTGTTTCAGTGGTGGTACAATAGCAGGGTCAATTGCTGGTGGTGTTGTGTTTGTCGTCATTGTGCTTGGTATTGTGGTGTGCTGCGTAATCAACTATAAAAAGAAACAGAGAGGGATCCTCATATCACCCCAAAGCAATCGAACTACGGTGTCTATAGGTAAGGAACAGTACTAGAAACGTTGACAAACCAACAATAGCTGTATCAGACTATTCAGCACCAGCATAAAAAGAAAATAGATTAACGTCACAACAATTTCCAAGACTAGTAATCCATGCGGACTGTCACCCTTTACGAAACCAGACGGTGTGGTTAGACCGGTTAATGATGCATCGACATGTCACCTTCTCGCACAAGACAAGGGTCTTAAGTATAGAAATAAATGTAAAAAAAATGTTTCACATATTTTGATAGAAGTTCGTGATGTTTCCCTTTTTAGTTATTAAATGTTTGCCCATGTTCATGGACTTACGGCTTTAGAATATCGTCTTGGTTTTTCAAATTTACTACTATATTCCAACAGCATGGTAAATACCGTATTATTGAAAACTATTTATAAGCTACTATTGCGACGACAAAAGTATATTTTCTCCATAACATTGATGTACAATATTACTACACGTGTTTTTAGATGACTGCAGTCTCGCAGGCATTTTATAAATTATCAAACCGATTTAATCCTTAAAGTTATGATAAGATTCAACAGTTATTCATATAAAGTGGACCTGTTTATCTTAATTCCTCTGATTAAGTGTCACGGTAACAACTCATTCAAATAATATTAATCGTTTATCTTCCTGTTTGGAAACGAAAAAGAGAATTCGAGTGAAATATTTTACTTTCAAAAGCCGAAAAATCAAAGTAAATTCGTCGATTCAATAGTGTCTCGTTATGTCCTAAGCTTACTTACTTTAGATATCCATAATTTTTCAAAATATGACGTAGAAGTTTATTCAGCAGAAGTAGCGTTAAATTGGTAAGACAAACAAAAAGAATGATATATCAGAAACGACGATAGAACAGGGCTATTATAATAGTTTCCGTTTTTGTTAATAATTGTATTTTTGGTCATTTTTCCGTATGCGTCCAACGTTTCCCTTTTATTTGCTCATGTCCATGGATTTACGGCTTTTGAATATCGTCTAGATTTTTAAAATTAACTACTTTATATATGGCGGTATGGAGAATTCTGAGACTTTCTTTACACGATATTTCGCAGCTGATTCACTATGCGAGGTCAATTTCATTTCAATGACGTTCGTTCTAGACATATTTTGAAATTTTCTCTTGATTATTTACAGTGCAACAGCAAGGTCCAGTGCCTGGATTTGGTCAACAACAGGCAGCAACAGTGGGTCAACCAATGTATGGCCAAGCTATGTACCGAGCATCCATGTATGGTCCACCTGCATACCCTCCAACAGAATCTCCTCAGCCTTACAGTACAGCCACACCCTACACATCACCCTCAGGACCAGCACAGCCCGCTCCCCCTGCTTACGTGCCAGCGCCCCCTAGTTATGAAGCACACAGTTCCGATTTCCCACTTACAGCATATGGACACATGAAACACTGACAAACATTAATATTTATTATGCTGACTTCGAAAAATCCAAACATGTGCCATTATATGCACGTAATTAACCATTCTTATTATATTGATATCTTTAAAGTTGTAAATATGACGTGTTGATATATATTTTTACTTTAGTTTAGACCATATGTATATCAACTTAATTCTTAGATGTTAAGACCAGAGCCGTCCAAAAATAGTATACTGTCACATAAGCACACCTAACATAGATCTTGTGAACAAACTAAAATTGCTGATTTAATTTTTTGTGAACAAAAGTAAATGTTACTAAATGTAACGGACAAACGATTAATCCACACAGGAGGATATATCTGTTTCTACATTCCTACACAGACTTTATGATAGTAGTATTTTGTCAAAGTGTATAATATACACAATGAACAGTTTAAAACCAATTCGGTATCATAGTTTGATTTAATTTTATAATGTTTTCGAATCACACGCAAATTGAACTGTTTTGGTTATTGAGTATCATTTTGGAAATTCTCCTCAACCCAATTTACAACGATTTAATTGCCTTGTATCTGGCTCTTTGGAACGTTTATTGTGGTAAGACTATGTATTTAGTTTCAGTATTAAAGTATCTAAAATACAACATTATTAAATCAATGGGGACACAAACATTTGCCACTACCTTAAATTTAGTTAAATCTTTAGTGCTTAGAAATTGACTCTCTTATAAAAGATGAATCAAGAGCTATTTACACGGCTTTATGTTCTCAACTTTTTAGTTTGATATATAATGAATATACATATTTTATGTACATTTTTCATTGTCTTTTATGATATAAAAATAAGAAAACAAACACTGATTTTTGTTCAATATATCACGACAAAAAGTGCCCAAAGATAACTTAAATTGGAAACACCTCGGCGGATGACACATATGCAGCAGGAAACGATTAATCTTTTGCATATACCTGTTTTCGTTTCTAGTTTCATAAAAATTCGAGATGTTTGAGTTACAAGTTTTATTTGAGTTTTCTTTTTTCTGTGGCCTGCAGTCTTTTTGCGATGTCGAATGTTCACGTAGCGGAGTAAATCAGATGTGGATACTCAAAAACTCAAAAGACTTCATTGAGAATCTAAAAATCACTATCGCTATCATCCATATCATCTATCAAAACATACGACTTTCCACTACCAGTCCGCATACTAAGCTGAAATCTAGACTCAAAGATCTCGTATATCATGCTTTTATTGGTAAAACAGGCAATCGCAGGTATACATACATTATAGTTAAGGGCACGAATGCATGCTTTGTCAAAGGCGATTCGGACGCAAAACAAAAATACATTGAAGACGATGTTGTTACAATTATGTACTGTCTTATCGATCACATATTTGTTGAATTTGGAGGCCAGGTTTTTCAGCAGACTATTGGAATTACCATGGGGACTAACTGCGCTCCGCTACCAGCGGACCTATTTCTGTACTCGTATGAGGCAGAGTTTAGCCAGAAGCTACTCAGTTCAAAGAGAACTACTTTGGAAAAATCTTTTAGTTTCGCTTTTTGCTACATAGATGAGGTTTTGTTGCTGAAGAATAAACATTTTGGTGATTACGTGAACACGATATATCCTCCGGACCTTTAGATAAAAGACACCACTGACACCGACTTTTCTGCCTCATATTTAGACCTTATACTTAAAATCGACACGAATGGTACCTTTTCCACTAAACTTTATGACAAAACGTGACGACCTCAGTTATCCCGTGTCAACTTTCCAATCTTAGACAGCAACATACCCTCCTTACCTGCTTTAGAGTTCATGTGTCACAGCTTATTCGTTATTCAAGAGCGTGTTCTCACTACCAAGACTTTGTCACTAGAGGATTGCTTTTGACATCAAAGCTTTTGAGGCTTTCAGGAAGTTTTATGGCCGCCATCATGATACAGTGGGGGGATTTGACAAGTCTGTTTCTGATATAAAATAACAGACATTATCCCTACGTCATAGTTTAAGTTTCTACCAGTCATTAATTTGGCTTCATACTTGCCTGTATTCTAAAT
>JAUMGZ010016561.1:0-10005 GCA_032359645.1 Pododesmus macrochisma | reverse complement strand
AGTCGGCAGACTTCCAACTCTTACAATTCCATGAACAATTCAAACCCAAGCCACAGGGTAAGTTTCTCTTTACTTTTAATGTAATATGTGGTTAGTTGATATATAAAAACTGCTTCATATATTTATATACTGAATTTTATTTATATTCATAATGAAAAAGGTTGCACAATTTCTTAAATTTTATATGATTTTCATAGAATTTGTTGGGCCAAAAGAAAAAATATTTGTGTTTCCGCTAACCCTACCAACCCTATTTGTTGGTACATACCCTAAAAGTTTTAATGCCATTTTCAGACAAGCACTGTTAAAGTCAGAACCTCTATCTCTATATTATAACTTATGTCAAAAATAAATAAAATATTTTTTTCCCTACCTACCTACCTACCCTAAATCTTTTGAGGCCGTTAGCGGAAACACATGTACAGAATTTGTTTTTGTTGGCCTTAATTGTGTAGTTGGTAAATATGTACATTATAACTTTTGAGGTTACAGTGTTACATATGCAGAGTAACTCAAGATGACATATAGTGAAATTTGATATAATAAGACAGTTTTAAGACCAATCAAATCACCTTCAATATGTTTCAAATTGATTTAATAGCTAGCAAATGACACCATAAAAACTAGTACTCTCAATATCTTTATTAGTAGTTCAGCATCAACTGTAACTGCATAACCTGAAGTAGACTTAAGAGACTGGTGTCATTACAGCTTTATTACTAGGAGACTGGTGTTATTACAGCTTTATAACTGTAATATACATAGTATATGAGTATAATGTGAAGTGTAGAGGTATTTTAGCATATTTTATTTATTTAGTGCACTTAATGATGCTTAACGTACCGTAATAGCTGTACAGATTAAATCTGTTTGATCTCAAAATGTTTAGTTTGTAAACCTTTCAAAGAAGTGTATTGTTTACTGCTCAATAGAGTAAGAGTGGTAGGATCAGAGTTACTCGTTAGTAAAATGTGACATCTAAGGAAGATGTTGATTAGAGTTTGCTAAAATTTGCTTCCTCACTGTAGCATCCAGTATCATTATGTTATTGAGCTAGCAGTGTTTCTACGTGTATTTTACAGTGTTTTAAAACCTATCCATGCTTACATACTCTTCATAAGTAACTAAACTATATGTTAGATGTATAGAATATTTACATAGATGATATAGATTCGCTGTGTATATAGATATATAATGTGACTGTGGCACATCTGTTACATTGATGTGTTGTCTAATATTGGTGGTTCATGTATTAATGCCCACTGAGAAATCTCTCATGCGTTTGAAGTTAAACAACAGGTTTATTTTACAGCAAAAAATGCAAAATTCATTTATCATGGAATCTGTACTATACTGTTTTAGTTGCTTGTGTAGACAATTTATGGATTTTGTAATCATCAATGTTCGAAGTAAGCGTATCTGTTTTACCTGAAGGAACATCTCGGCACGACATCAAAAGTCTAATTTGAATATCTCTAATCTCCCACCATTGCTCCAAGCATGATAGTAAAGTCGGAAGTGTTATGTAACCATGTCATTCAAGCATAGCATAGCTTTTAATACATTATGAGTTTATCTGTTAGTATAAGGATAGCAATTTTGTCTGTCACCTCAACTATTTATATGCACATTATGTGAACTAGTGCTTAGAACTGCATCATCATCAGACATGCTGGTGATCAAGTCCTAGGTCTCCACAAAACTGTATGGTATAAATTATTAAGTTGCTTTCATGTGTAGGTATCCTCCGATGTAAGACACTTAAAGATAGATCAGTAACTGGTTGGCTCTGAGTCAGATTTATGTGTAACCAAAGTAAATTTCACTTCAGTATATTGTGACTATGTAATATTCCAGTGAGATATTACTGAAATGTCTCGAGCAGATGAGTGTCCATATAGGACATAACATTTGAGAAGAAGATAAGAGTAAAAATAAAAAATATCTTTACAAAAAAAAAAAAAAAAAAAAATTGTAGTGTGCCATGTCTTTAATTAGGACTGTGGTGTGATGGATGATTGTTTGGAGAGTAGGTCTTATTTCATTTTAGATAAATAGTTTGAATTTCCGTCAACTTGAGAGATAATTCACTGTAACCATGTTGACAGAATTCAGATTGTCAGCATAATTGAGCATGCTGACAATCTGAATTAAAGGTTCACATACCCACACCTTGTAATTGCTGTGTTTGATTCATCAAAGTTGGTCTTTAACTGAAATCCATATAGTTAAAATTGAGAAAACTAATTACGTGGAGATTCCATAATTATATGATGGACATCATTTTCTTTATCAAGTTGACATAATTCAAAATCCTATTAACCTATACACTTCTGTTGTAATCTAGAGGGAAGTCTGAATGCCTTTAAATCTGTATTTAGCACGTGATGTTAAATGGTCTAATTATAATTACAAAATGTTAATTTAAACAGTTATTATGTATTTACTTATTGAATGTTGAAGTACGTACTGTCTTATTGCAACTACATTTAGAAGGAGATGGCCGTACATTAAGATTAATCTTATTGCCAGATCCTAATGTAATTTTTGTATCAATGTACTTTGTAAATGTGTTTAATTAATGTTAAAAAATATTGTTTAAACTAAGGCAGTCTGAAGGATTTGAATCCTTTAAAAGTTGTAACAGACAAAAGCCACATCATAGAAATTAACACCAGAATGAACTAATGCAAACTGAGATTGTACCGCCAACAAATATAATGTCTGATAGGGTAGGGATACTTTTTTGTGTTAAGGGCTTATTGTCCGATCAACAGCTAAGGTCATTTACGGACATGCAAGTTTTACTGGTGGAGGAAACCGAAGTACCCGGAGTAAACCATCGACCTATGTAGTGATACATATAAAAACCTATGTGTTTCAAATCATCTATGACGCACCTGTTTTAAGTGAGGGACTTTGGAAAAGTCCAATCTAATAACACCATAAAATGGTCAAGTCTATAGCAACTTGTCGTAAGTGTAGTCCAAATAGAAAATTTTCAACTGATTGCTGTGGACAGCTGGTTCAAACAATCAGTTTTCTTGTCAGCAAAGAGGAAGTTTAGAGGAAACATTGAGGCTTTGATCAAGATATAACATTTACTTCTGGCATTATGTGTACCATACCTGATCTGGTATTGCAGCATTAAGTGTATTTGTATACTAGATTTATGGCATTTTATAAAAAATAAAAATGCCCTTTTATCAACACAACATTCAGTCTTATGTTTATTATTGACATTGACAAACTAGCTTCACTTTTCTTCCGAGTCCAGTTGTTGTCTGTTTGTTTAAGGGCCCCTTGCTATAACATTGATTTTTAGCATATTAAGGAGATGATGACAATTGTACTGTTAGAATGGTGTCATTTATCCAATGCCTCTTTGGCATGATAATCCAGTAGGACAGCACTTTTTAGGCATGCATGATTGTATCCTGTTATAAGCAGATGCTTTACTGATGTATCCTTTTGAAATAAAGTTAAACCCAATTCAATCAAGAAGCAGACAGAAAAATACATTAATCAAGTAGTCAGATAAATTAAATCATAGTTTGTTTGAAATATTTTGAAAAATTCATGAGCATTGACTTTCGTAGGAAATAACCTATCCTGTTTACAAGAATTCACCAAAGTTATGTCACGAGCACAACTAAACACAGCATTACTTATTTATGCATATACCAATCCTTTTGCATGCTAACGACACATTGGCAGCTAAATTAACTTGCGAGAATTTGAGTTTTCAATCTTTGCATCAATAGATCATCTTGCCAGTGAACCTTAACATTATGTAATATCACTAATCAGTCGAGTCAGGTACTGCATTTTATACTTGACATTTCAGCAGAAATCGTAACAGCCGAGGAAAATTCTTATATACAGATTATGTCAGTGATTAGTTATACATTAAAATTCAAGTGTGTAGTTTGGACATTAGTCATTAGTCAGTATAAATTGGACTGGTTTTGGAAAAATAGTTTGCATATTGAGTCCTATCTGTTTGTTGTTTTCTGTCTGACACCTAATGCAAATATTGGTCAAATTTTCACCAAACTAAAGGTTCTTGTTACTTTATTTACAAACATTTAGCTATGCTCCACCCATCAGTGATCCTTGAAGGGCCCCTTGCTATAAATGTACATGTCCTTCTGCATGGTTTCTTTTCAGATTTGTGCACAATTACATTGCCGAAAACTTAATCCTGTATGGCCACAATGGCTTCTAATTGGCCGAGATTTTTTATACATCTTGTCAAGAACTACTCATTTTTTTTAGGAAACTTAATGTAGATGTTCCTTGTTTGGTTCTATTTCAGAATATTTTGTCTATAACATATTCCTGAACCCATGACAGTCTAAAATGATTATAAGTCTCTGATTGGCTGAACCTTTTTCGACTAATCCTTTTCTTTCTTTCTTCTGAAACTTTGCTGCCTTTATGTTTACTAACTGACTGAAACCTTTGAATTTTTACTTTGATATGGCTGGTTTGCTTCAGCTTAAACTCTTATAAGATATTTGTTGCAGACAACGATTGGTTTTGGTCTGAGATTTCATGTGGCCTGAAATTTGTAAAGGAATGGCTCATCACAGAAAAAAGTTGTAATATTCTGATAGAAAAGTTCTGTTTGAATATGTAATAAGTACATTAGTGATTAAATTACACGATGTGGTCTGTATGTGTCACCATGACAACTATATAGAACAGAAGGTAGCCTGTAACCTTTCCTTTGCCTGTCCCCAGGGTAATGTTTGTGTTGTCAATTTACATTAGATATAATCTCAGTAATCCATTGTTAATTGTTCTTGTCTGGACCAGTGCAATCAGATAAGCAGATGTTAATAGTTCTGCTAGAAATAGGTTAAATTGGGTCAATCGACTTCTGTTCATCATTCTCTTTTTACTCCATGTGGACAAAAAAGATCTACAGTGGACTTTGCCCATACAAATCTCATCCTTTGCAATTGTCAATCAATTTTCTCTTTTATCTTTGGTGAGAGGTACCTTTTGGAAAAAGAAATTCAGATTTGTCTATATGATGGACATGAGCACCTAGGTACGAGAAGAATTAAAAAGGGGGAAACTGGGGAAAATTTCAAAAAATCATCAGTCATGATGAACTACTCAAGTACGAAAAATAGAATTGTAGTGATGTTCCACAAAGATAGAAGTTATAAGGTCCAAGCTGTTGTTTAAATCAAGTCCAGCAATTGATATAACATCCAAGAAGAAACACCACGTACCAGGTGCTATATATACTTCAAATATTTATACGGGTTAACAATAACTTTCATCTATAATGTATCATATTAACTTTAGACCTTTTGACCATAGACCATATTGATTTGCTTTTTATGGGCATTGTTAGCGCAAATGATTGTACATTAGACTCATGATTCAAGGTCGAATTAGGTCAATAACTAGTGAGGTCACTTGCAGAGCGTGATCTTGAGTTATGGTCTTAAATGTTAGATTATTAAAAACGTCTTGTGAGATCAAGGCTAAAAATGGCAGTCATCAGGTGTAGTCGATCCTTATCATATATATATAAAGAGCTTATATCCCTAAATGAAATGAAATGATAGGTGTTTAATCAGAACTAATAAAACTCAAGCATGTATTGTAACTTAAAAAGATAAGAATTTATTTTTCACCAGTTGATTTTGATAAATAGCACTTTCTAAATCGTTGTCTACATTTAATAGTTTATATTTCCCAAATTGCTGAAGACATCAAGACAAATGACACATGTGATGCACTGTTCAGCGACATTTTGGTCTCCCTGTTTGTTTATATTTCTTGCTTACTCACAGTCTTCTTGAATAATTTTACTTTCTTTGTTTTTAATTTGTGGTAGATGAATAGGTAAAGAGTCTTCAGTGCGCCATAGAAGCCGTTAGAAGACTGTGTTTTTCTATTTGTGATAATCAGTTCCTTTATATATAGTCCCCCCATCATGCTTGTTTACCATTTGCTGTCTAAATGGATGAATTTCAAACATGATAGAATTGTCATAAGCAATTGTCTCTTTGTCTTTGTTGACCTTTAAAAAGTCTTGCAAACAATTAGACAATACAAAACTGCATTTCCCTTCTCAATATTAGGGACTGGCTTATTGATGTGCCTTTTATAGATTTGTTATTTGATTGAAAGTGACTGGGTTAAACTGCACTTTTTTCTCTTCAGTATTTAAGGAACATTAAGTGTACATATTTGTCGCACTCCTCAAAGGACTTTATGACTTGATTGAGATATACTTGCATTTATTTTTACAACAACAGAAATAGAACCGGTGTCTCATGTCTTCAAGGGAAAGTGAACTCAGATCAACCTACTTTTAATTGAAAGCACTGATCAGATTTTATTGCAGCCTCGTCTGATTTTAGCATGCTTGCAAGCTAGTCTGATCCTGGCATTAATATTTCATTGTTTTAATACACTGACAGAGGCGTGAGAAAACCAAACAGCTTTAGAATGCTGAGTGTGCAACCGAGGGAAACTGTATAGTTCACGATGTAGATATAGTCACAATGTTCTAATTTTATGATTCCAGGGAAGATTGCTCTCTTAAGTTAAACTGCTCTGGGATTTGAACTGACAGAAGTTAGGTTTATATTGTATAGTGGTCTCGCAGGAAAAAGCATTGATTTAAAAGCTTTGAGCTTGATAAGATGTACAATCAAAGGAAAAGATGTTTGCATCAGAAATGGTTGAAGCCTACTGTATACAGAGCTTCATCCAAAGCCAAATTCCATAAATAGATTTGACCAACTTTTCTCGGTCTGACCCATCTAGATTTTGAACCAGTTAGTCTACAGTCGTTTGCATGTAATAAATTATAAATTACGTCATTTCTGTTGTCTGCATGAGGACTGGTTAACCAAAAAACAGCATCTTTAAAGGAATACATTGAAACATTCCTGTTTTGACTACAGGTACTAAATATCAGAGTTAAGGATTTGATAATATATTTAATCTGCAAGGTAATTTCTGCTTGCCCATCCCATTCCCCCTTGCCCGTCCCCTCATCTTTGTTTTTGAACAACCTTTGGTGACCCATTTTTGAAAGTGATAAAACCTGGCATAGTCCCTCTTGTGATATGATCTGAACCAAGTCCAATAGAATAAAAGCTTTTGGGCTTGTTAAAATATCTGTTAGATATTGCAAGGATTGTTGTAATAACCCATTTATATATATGTATATATAATATACAAATATCTCAAGATGTCTAGAAATGTGTAATTGATATTGTATGCTTACTTGATGAACGTAAGCTGATATTTACACAGAAATTCACTCAGTATATTTGTATATGTTGGTGGAATATAATACTTCAATAAACTTAATTGTTAATTTAAATAACAATTAATGTCTAGTAATTATCAAAAGAATTAGATTATGATGTTATTTCTTTCGATTTTTATTTAGTGTTTTTCTACTTTCAAGCACAAAAAAATGTGTATTTGTTTAATATGTAATTTACGTCACATGTTAATGCTATGTATAAAAAAAATATACCTTAAAGAAGTTCATTATGAGAAACAAATCTATTCCAAGAACTTTTTATAAGACAGTCCATTGACGCTATCAGCATGCCAGTGGACTTGTCTCTGTACATGTGATTCAATTTACCTTAATTAGAAATGAGAGAGAAAATCTACTTTCTAAAAGCAGCAGGCTAATTTGATTCTAATATTGGGAGCACAGAAGAATTAGGACATTAATTAAGTATTTATTGAAACCTCTTAGACACTCAGAATGGATAATAGAGCAAGCGACCTTTTGAAACTTGCTCTTATATTGAAAAACCAAGTTAGGGTTGTTTAAATATACTGCTTTCTTTTGGTCCATGTGTTTCATTTCGTTTAGTTTTGTAGCTCACCTTCATGTTTAAAACACCAAAACTAAAGTTAACTTTCAGTAAAAATTGTGCGCTACGTTTTTGTGCTTGCGAAACTATATATTTAAATCTTATTAGCACCTTTGAAGATGCTTTTAATATAACTTCCAGTCCTATTATACATTTTCTTATGTGCTTTGATCTTCAGGAAAAGGTAAAACGTTTGGCCTGTACAAAAAAAACTGTTCTGCTCAGGGCTTTATTGATGTTTTATGATCATTTAAACTTAAATCTAATTGGAAATAATCCATTAAAAATCAGGCTGTGCATTTATTTACTTGGCATTATATAGCAGGATTAAATTCATGATCAATTCATATCAGTATTTCATATCCTGGTTAAGGGCCTAATCATTTTATTAAAATGAACAATTTTTATCACATTGTCACAGCGGTTTCCAGGTACGAAAAGGCTTCGCTAACGTTTCCTAGTGATATGTCACATAAGCTGTCATTGTTGTAATTATGTTTATCGAATATTGGCGGAAGCTTAAGTGGCATTGCAAGCACCTGTTTCAGTGAAATCATTGATTAACTATGGTTTTATGTAGTTTTCCTACAAGCACAGTGAGCTAATACTAGCTGATGATAAGTTTAAGCATTACTTGATTGCAATCTGTGTGATTAACGAGGTGAAGGCGTGAGGTTGATTGTTATTGGATTCCAGAACCCGTATTGGCTGGACCAATTTTGACCATCAACCTTGACAACTCTTTTAAAGACTGTTACAACACACACAGTGATCAATTGTAATTGAATACAGATTTGTCATAAAATAATGTCTATTTATTGACTTTTTTGTATTTTAATTTGTGTTTATTTTGTTATCTTGTTAAAAAGCTTTTCTGGTTTCTATTTCCATTTAAAATACTTTTGTTCGAAGGGAAAGTTAATATGATAGTGTCATCTGCTTGATATATTTCTCATCCTTTGAAGTACTCCCACGTACAACAGTTATGACAATTACTTAACCACTTTATGTGTTTGCGTTTCTTTTTTGTCCATAAAATTTAATGAATGCATGGACTCTCTGTTTTAATGCTTGCACAAATTTGATTTTTTAATATGCGATAACAAATCTTGATCAAGATAACATTGAAGGTATATTTTCAAACAATAGTTCAAAGTGATTTTTACATTCAGGTGAGAGGCAAAATACATATGCAATTTGTTTGTTTGTATATACATATAAATGGTATAGAGATTTGTTCTGCAAATTTAAAGAATATATAACAACTTTTTAGAAATGTAGTTTTCTATTCCACCTCCCTTTTAAACAGTTAAAGAGCTATTGATTTTTGGGTTGGAAATCAATTTTGCAAATGACTTTTAATTTACATATCTATACAAAACTTTTGGAATAAATGTTTTGAAGAAATGTAATTTTACTATTCAAACTTTGTAATTATGAGGATTGTGTTAAAAAATTTATCATTCATTTGTTAATTATTATGTAGGCGTTTTGTAGGAACCTCAATAATTACACACATGTTTGTGACAGTGCTCTAACAAAGATTTATCGAAGATGCATACTTAAATTGTAGCTTGTTGAGTAAACAAGTACAAAATTTGAAACCAGCATGGTGGCCCAGTGGTTAGGGCGTTCGCTTCGTGCTGGTAGGCTGGTGCTAGAATCAACGGTCATGGGATGGAATCCCGATCAGGTCAAAACCTAAGACTTTAAAATAAGGTAATCTTCTTGCTCCCTTCTAAGCGCCCAGCGTTACTGGGTAGGAGGAGGACTGGTTGGCTTGGTGTCAGGATAATGTGACCGAGTAAAGTCAGTCATGTCAATGTGTCTGCAGCATGATATTTTCAGTGAGACAGCACTTTAAAGTCGCCATAAGTGCACACTGTCCCAAGCTGACACCGACTCAATATGACCAATACATGAGTTAAAGGGACGTTATCGACTAGGAGGCCTTTGAGGCAGCAAAAGTCTATTTAAAAAGATATCGATATTTTTGATCTGACGTGGAGCAGCTTCCAAAGATAATAAGATGATGAATAGATCCACTAGGGTCACAATTAACAAAGGGTTAAAGGTTAATTTTGATTGGCTGCTGCTGCAGGTGACCTCTTTGGTTGATCTGATTGGTTAC
>JAUMGZ010016549.1:0-20118 GCA_032359645.1 Pododesmus macrochisma | reverse complement strand
TCTTTCAGGAATTGCATTGGACAACATTTTGCAATGAATGAAATGCGAGTTGTGCTTTCACGTATACTAGCAAGGTAACGTAGTCTAGAAATAAGATTTTAAATTACAAGTATACATAAGTGATCTACACAAAAACGCATGTTTGATAAGCATAAAATGGAAATTAATCATGTACTTTGTAATTGTATTTTATAGAAACATATTTTTTTCTTTTCTGAAAACCCCCGAATAATCTCATTATAAAGCTGTGACAAATTGCTAAATAATGAAAAAAAAATGTGAAAAATTATCCACTTAATTAAGGTAATGGATCAATGTCATCATTTATCGATAAATGTGTTAGCTTTATTGCTTTTAGAATACGAAAATATCATGTACCCCCCTCCCCTCCAAAAAAAAAACAATCCAGGTTGCTACCGTTTTAAGTATTTTATTTGGGTTTCTATAAATTGTTTGTAAATGAATTATTTATAAACAAAGTAGAAATTAATATTTTATAATTAACCATATGCACACAGTATTTGCTTGTAAGCGCTACCTTTCTTTCAAATAATGCAATAGGAATTGATTTGAAATACCTGAATATGGAAATAAAACACTGTTACGTCAATTATATACATACAAGAGAAAGATCTGGGGTTCGCGACGGGGTAATTTACACAGAGGTTTGGCTCCTTCCTCTTATAAATATCATATTTATCGGAGGCATGATTAAGGTTGCATTTTTGTATACAATAGTTACTAGCAAAGATTAATGATTAACATAACATAACTTGTGATTCTGTCTCCCTCAGTTTATTTAACCTACTTTCGAATTTGACCTTCAAAATACCTAAATGTATGATTGCATAAAGGTTTTGGTGTTCAGGTGAAAATTAAGAAAAACAGAAACTAACAAAAAAGACATCAAGTTTAATACGTGTTTCTCTAATTTATATTTGAAACAGCAATTGATTTTTGTTTTCAAAATATTAAGCATTCATATTTAACTTATTATTCGTTTATTCTGATATATGCACTTTAAATTTCCTCAAAGGTTTCGCTTGACGTTTGATAGCAGTAAGGAGGAACCAAAACTATATCACGAAATTGTGATGCGAGCAAAAAACGGAATCCATATTTTCTTTGAAGAAAGACAATGAAACAAATGTGTAGCATCCTGTTATTATGCTTTTTAATTTAAAGCAAAAGATACCTTTTACCTCATGAACTTTTTTCATGTGTCCATCTTATTACCATGATTTCAGAATTGGTGACGACCATAACCCTGAACACTTCATAGAATTCATTGGCAATAACGTTTTCAAATATTGTAAACATGCTTTGTTAATGTGTACTAGTTATATCAAATGACAGAGGGAGAGGTTGGAACCTCTTTAACCCATCTAGAAACGACAATAGAGAGTGCAAGATTGCCGGTTAAACATGGATACTTGTATTTTAGCCTTATTGTTGCGTAAATATAAACAAATATTATTTATACAACATACAATTATAGTATATATATTGTGATGACGGTTATACTGATAGATGTTTGTATGATGGTGATCACGAGTGTAACGTGTCTTCAGCAACAGTGTTTAGTTACGTAAGTGTATAACGCGTCTTTTTTAATAAAAACTATATTTAATCACTACAATCATTGATAGTGTTGCATTTATACATTATCCCTTGTAATTTTACAGAACCTGTACATAATTGTTAGTTAATTATTTGGAAATGTTATCATAGTTGGTTATTGTTTCTTGGTTACGTTCGTTTGTTATTTTTTGTCGGGAAAGGTTATGAATAAAGATTCGTTACGCATTTTAATGCAGTTCTGTTTTGGCACCGGGTGAATAGGTCGACTGTGATGTAATAAAGAAAGACAACTCTTGTTTACGGTAGCCAGTGCATATATTGTATCTCTTTCATTGTATAACATTTAATCTATAATTACATACTGCAAGAATAAACAACGTTAGTATATTTATAAATATAACAGTTTTGTTTATTATTCTAGAGAAATCATTATTATCATTGTTTGTAGATCATTTTCTGAGAACAGGAAAGAGACTAGTACAATATATGTCTGATTTCAGACTGAAATCGAAAGTGTCGGATTCATTTTATTAGTAAATCAATAAATCTTTTAATCTCAGACGAGATCATCCCATACAGATGGTTTTGGATGATCTCGTGTTTTTGATTTATTTATAGACATAATCCCTACGTCATACCTTGAATTTCACTACGCCATAGTTTGAGTTCCTTAACTTCCATTCATTAAGTTGGTTTCCAACTTGCCAGTATTCTACATTTTGTCATAAAACGTTTGTCAAGTTTGCGGCAAACATCTCATTACGTCTTCCCAATAAGTGAGTAGACGTATTGTTTTCTTGTTTGGTTCATTTATGGTTATTCCTTTTGCCAGTTTTACATTTCTACATTATTTAGCTTTTAATTCTAGGGGCTTCATATTTCAACAAAAAATAATATCTTTGGGAAAAAGAAAGTGTATTGATGCTTGGAGTCTAGTTATCAATGACATAAGTACACAAACAAGTTACAATCTGCCTTTTTGCGACCTGAATGTCTCTGACAATATTTCATCAAGACGAATTATTCTGTTTTCCCCTGTAAAACGTTTTAAATTGATTAAATGTCTCAAGTTATACGGTGTGGTAGCTAGTCTGGAATATTTGTGTATGTGTTTTATGACCTGTTGATGTTTTTTGGCATTTTCTTTGGTCGTCAGTTCCTTTCAAATACATGCCAGTATTGCAAACAATCAGGTCAAAGACAAACTGTCTGAATAACTTGCACATATATATATGGGATTCACAAGATCGGAAACGAAAATAATTGTAGGCTTAATGCGACCTCAAAACGGCAGTTTCATGGTCATAAAGAAATGAAATTTATTGAAAAACAGTTTAATGACCAGAACACTTTTTAGTGGAGCATTTGAAAAAACAATTAAAGTTGATCTAACGCTTAATGCACTCTTAGATGAAAATAGCCTAGAGGTATAAGAAACAAGATGTGTACAAGGTGTGATCCTGGATGAAGAACAGACAATGCATTTATTGGTTCAAAAACAGGATAAGTGGAATCAATAGAACAAGAGACTTTGACAAACAATCAATAGCCATATGAAACAAGAAAAGAATTGATGTCACTACAATCCTCAAACATAAACTCATATATTTTCATTACACCAAATGTGTAACCTATTCGCATATGTGACTTTTCTAAAAGCCATTTTACAATTGTAATCAGTCTTAATTAGAAGTATGTATCCTATGAACTTGAGGTTACTATGGAACGCTAAATTCACATATATTCACATATGTGTGCCTGTCGTCAAACAGATAAATCTTTGATTCAATTGAACCGATTTATAATTGAATTGTTCTTATCTTTAATTCACTTGAACTTATCGTCAATTGAATTGTACCTTTCTTCAAATAGGACTAATTAGATATACCTTCGAATATAAATTAAAATCAAAAATATTTAAAAAAAAAAAATTTACAATATTAAAATATATAATTTCCCCTTCAGGCCCATTGATGATGTTTGATTTGGAGTTTGGCTTCGGGTCAAGAGCGAGGCCTTCTCACCCATATGTTTGGTTTGACGTAAACTTTAAAGCCAAAAAAAGGATAAGTGGTATCATTTTTATTGACCGTCTCCTTTTGCTAGTTCATTCAGGTGGTTACGTAATATTTTGATCAATTTATTATTTGTTTGTTTATAACGTTTTTTCTGTTGATCCTATTTCTTCTTGTTTCAATTTAATCGAACCTATGTTCAAATAGAAATGCGCTGACAACAACGAGATTTAAACCGGTCGTCAATAAATTAAACCTATCTTCACAAACAGTTTAATTGATAGTACCTATCTTCAATTGAATCGTCACTATTTTCAAATTAATTGAACTTATTTTAAATAAAATTATACCTATTTTAGAAGGCACTCCCCTGTGTATCTTAAAAGATTAACATTTATTAGCTTATTTAAAAATTATTATTTCATTTCTTCTTTTTGTAATATCAACATAACAGTAATTTTGTTATTGTCCATAACATTGTGTATGATAATCATCTGTTTACATCTGTGAGCCATCCCCGTCCCGAGCCCAAAATCTTGCTCGAAGCAGCCGTCATTAATGGACGCTATAGAGAAAACTAGTTTAGAACAGACAATACTTCAGTTAATCAAAGCTACACTGCCAAAGGGGAAACAGAGGGAGGAAGGTGGGATTACAATGGTTATGATGTACAGAAAACTTGCCCCAACAACAACTCAAAATTACGCGTTGTCAAAATAGAATTTGTTAAACGTATTCCTCTGGACACGTGTTTCGAACAACTCAGTTCTCATCTGCAAAAGTGACGTTATAATTTATATAGAATTAAATATTATTAAAAGACTATCTCAATATCAGATAAATGTTCACGGTTTCAGTGCTATGCAAAAAGCTTAAATCATAATGATTTATTGTTTATCTTGCTCTTCGGTATTCCAAGCAAACACATACTCGAAACAGAAAAAATAAGATTTGGTAGGCGTACACAAATGAGTATAAACAGAATGTGTAGAAAGCAGTCATTGGAAAACAAAAGGACGGTCGACTTTTAATTGACAACATGCAACCAATAATATATTTAAGAAACATGATGCAAAAGTAACCATTCTTCCTTTCCGCTAGACAGTAGATCACCGGCTTGAGTACAAGGCTAGTACCTGTCTTAGACACAACTACTTTCTATCGTGGTGAAACTGAAAATAGAACCGGACCTGGCTACTAGGATACGGAAATGACTCAACAACTGATATGAGTGACAACTTGCAGTCTTCAATTTTATTTTTATAGAGGCTCGTTGATTGCAATCGAAGTGTTGATATTTATATCCTGTAATTCATGCGGCATATGTAAGTATATTATCTTAGCCGTATACACACACTATGTATAAACTGTAACTGTGTGCGTTTATGTTATATTTATTAAAGTCATGCAGCTGTGGATTAGTTGTCACGTGGACTTTGGTTTTCTAACTTCATATTATAAATAACGTACATAGCGGAAGATAACCTTGGGTACAGTACACAATTATATGTACGTACGGATCCATGTTATGCCTTTTTCGTCGAAGCAGTCTTGATCACGTATGTTATGTTTTTGCATAATAATGGGACAGAAAATTAAACTCTAATTGCTATTTTTTATTATTCTAATTTGAGTTAATACCGCACCGATCGCGATCTGACCTTTTATTTCGTTCTTTCAGCATTCATCTCCGTATAGGTGTATCGACACTACATTGCCCGTATCTAATTTTAACTGCCCCAATAAGTAACCCCAGTGCAATCAATGAAGGCGTTATAATAAATGTATGTCTTTGACAACATGTCTCTTAATTATAACATCTGGTGTGGCGTTTGACACTTCATGACCATTTATCGCCATTGTGTGAGCTTGGGTTCATAACTATGTCAAATCCTAATTCAAATTACAATGACTTTAATTGAAGCCATGTTAATGTTGAAATATATATACTACTTGACATTTAAATAAAGCGCAGTTCAGTGAAGAGTCAGATGTAATGAAACGTTTTGACTTGTGCGAGCGTTAAGGAGGAAGTATTTTAAAATGTCAGTGAACAGACAGATTTTGTTTTTAGATTGATACGATACGTTTGGACTTTTTACTTTTAGATTTATAATTATCATTTGACACTTTTATGTACATGTAACAGGGTCAACAAAGATATTAACTCCGCTGTGGCTCGAGCCAGGCCCCCGGTTCACAAAAATACTTAGGACAGTTCTTAGTCCTAAGTCAACTCCTAGGAATAGGAACCGTTTCACAAAGAGTCATAACTTGTACTTTGGCCCAAGAACAGTCTTAAACTTAGGACAGACCTACACTAAAAACTGCTCATAGGCAGTCCAAAGTCAATTCCTAAATGAAAACATCAACAAAAATCTATACTAAGAATATACTCAAGACTGTCCTAAGTGTGTTCTTAGGTCTTAGACTTAGGATTGTTTGTGAAACGTGGGCCTTGGGCATTAGGTTCTACAGTTCAACGCTCTTTTGTTCTCTTTAACAGTACAACGCTCTACCGATTAGGCTAAAGGAGATCTCCTCTAGCGCTAGCTAGTAGAAGGGTTTAAGCTGATTTACACTTTGTGATATATATCTCAAAATATGGAATTCAGTGTCACATTAATTGTAAACTTATATGAAAACTATATCTTTGTGACATACACAAATGAAGTAGACACATGTATGTAGTTAGTAGGGTTCCAATATTTCCAAACTTAGTTTTGTTTTCATTTTTTCGCCATCCAATACTTCCATTTGCATATTCTTTCTGTGTAAATATTACCATATACTTCGTTTGAATACTTAGGTAAATATGTTATATACTAAAATTCTCTACATGTATGTTCCCTTGTCGAAAACCTTTAAACCGTTTATGTTAAAATGATGTTTCAGAGGCAAATTGTTTTGCAACAAACCTTGATTTCGTAACATCATTAGTCCCCATTTATCATGAAATGTTCATGCTAAATTGTATCCAAGCAGCCAAATTAGTGTTTGGTGCAGACAGCTGATCAACTTCATCCAATTACCTTCTTGTATTATAAGGGCATGCCGAGAAAAATTGTTTTTTATATAAACAATTTGCGTCGAGTGCCTGTGATGTCATCACCTCAGGAGGAACGTCATATTCGGCTATATCATCTACGGTATAGATTTCATTGGGCGACGATCACAGCGAAAAGTTATCAAAACTGCCGTTTAAGTACACAAATCATGCGCAATCGTTTGTAATCTAGCAATTTACGCACACGAAGACCTTATATCAGTTCCGTATGACATGACACGAGGTCATCACAGTGACCGCCTTATTTGGGTTAGGCTGGTTCTCTCCTTTGTTACGCTGCTCTCTCTCTCCGCCAGGGAGGCGCTCCGCTATGATAGTTGCCATATTAAGTAGGTTTTCCTACTCTAGCGATATGCGCATATTTCGCGCGTTGTTTATGATGTCAAAGAAGAAAGCTGTTTTTTCGAAAATGAACTTTGGCGATGAGAATGAAATAGTACGTTTGTTGATCTTCGATTGATAATTTTTGCCAGAGCCATTTTACTGGACAGCAAAAAGTGTATATCGTTAGACTGTTTATCGTCTGCAAGCTCCATTGACGGTCAACACTGGGTCAACAAAAAATATTCAATTTGTTAAAATATAATGTAACTTGTGTTGGTTGTTAAACAAACCTACTGATAACCATCTAATACCATATAAATTGTAGGCAAGTATTGTGATTTTTATTCTTCAATAATTCAATTTTTACAATAGTACGTTCTGCGCAAAAAGCGTTAAGCACAAGTAACATGTAGGGTAATAAATGTATATTTGGTTATTTTTTCTATGTGCGTCCAACGTTTTCCTTTTGTTTGCCAATATCCATGGACTTACGGCTTTAGAATATCGTCTAGGTTTTAGAAGTTTACTACTTTCTGAATGTAAATCAGTGTGTGAAGAGTATGTCGATACAATATGTTGCCTGACTAAGTGTACAATTATATTATGTATTGAGCGTTGCTTCCTACCTGTTTCATGATTGGTTTAGCCTTATTTACCCCCAATGACCTCTCTTGGTTCAATATCAAACCACACTATTACATTGACGGTTTAAGTCCTTGTTTATTCTTTATCCTTGTAAGATAAACATTTCTAGTGAAAAAATTACATGAACCTAGTTAAAGTAGTGAATCAAGTATTATATGTATTTACTGGTTTGCCTTATACCGATGTTATTGTTATTGCATTATACCCCGGTCACACATTCACTGATCATCCTGCCTGATCCACTACGAATGGAATCTCACGGATGACCCCGAAAAAGACTATATCAACGGTTTGACGACGGGTTTTGACGGATCAACCAAGGATAATGCAGAAAATGGGCTAGTTGAAAACTGGGAGTGATACGGTTCGCTACGATTTTAGTACGGGTAAGCGCGAATTAGAACGGTCTGGCATGGATAAGTACGGACTCTCACGGAGCGCCACGGTTAATAACGGACTATAACGGATAAGAACGTTCTAATACGGATCAGTAAGGGTGTACTACGGTTGTCTGATCCGTCAGGAATTTTCAAACATGCTCAAAAATTGTCACGAATATATTAGTACTACTACGATTGACCCAGGATACAATACGGACAGCTACGGACCACTACAGATCTCCTCGAATGATGTCGGATCGTATCCGTGGCTAAGCCGGGGTCCGATCCGTGAATGTGTGACCGGGGCATTAGCGCATAGGAATTCGTCACCGATCAATGGACAAAGTTCAAATATCGTGCTATGTATTTATGTGTGTTTCGTCTGCTTAAGATTCACGTGAATCATACGAGTATATGTTTACACAATTGTACACAAGTGTACAAAGGTGCAGCTCTAGATTTCTTGAGGATAGAAAGATCATATACTTCAGAAAATTATGTGCAAAAGTTCATAAGACAGTAACCTAAAATAAATGTATGAATTTGTTCATCTTCTTTCGATATAATATTGACAAACCTAGCAAGAAGTAAGTAACAGGTCATTAAAACACGTTTTTAATACAGCAATGCGTTCTTTGTGAATAAACACGTAGATTACATGTATATCTGTACACATGCACGTATAGTGTTAAAGTGAATGTAGGTCACTTGAGTTTTACTGTACATCTTATCAGCATACTATAGACGCGTTGGGTAAGGGGCCATCCATCATTATCATCCTTTTTCCAAAGTCTGCTAACAGCACGCTAGGGTAGAGGGTGTTTGTTTGTCATCATTTATGTTGCACGCTTCTGGAAATCACTACATGTCAAAATCTGGAATCTGGCTCCTTTTTGTTTCTTATTGTGTTCTAAAACTCATTCGCCAGTGCATTTGACCATGACCTTGTTAACCTTATTTGATAAATGGCACAACAGCTAACATTTGTATTAAGCGATTTATAATTGGTTTTATATTATAAGAGTAACCAACAGGTAATACTAAAAAACAAGTTAAATATATCTATATAAATAGCACAGACCACAGTATAATAAAGGATGATGTACACTTTTGCAGGGTAGGGGTTGGGGGAGGATTCACAAAAGAGTGCTGTTTGCAAACTTGGAAAAAGGATGAAATTTTTGTATGGCCCCTACATATATTTTAAGTACGGGTTGAATTTTGATACTGAATCCATTTGATATCTGTCATTACATGGAAAAAAGCCATTTAATGTATGTAAAATAAACAGTTGATACGTGTATTTATGATTCTAAAACGTGTCTTTGGTTTTTGTATATTCTACCTAACAATAAAAAGAAATTGTCATTATTCGACATAGCATCATTAAATACATCTAATTATTAAATAAAAAAATGCAAACAATTACATTTTAATGTATTCAAATTCAGTATAGCAAATCAAAAATCTAAACTTTACTCTTTGTTCTATTTTGTAGTTACTATGGGACATATTCTTGTGTTATTAACCACATTTGTTGTCATTTGTGTGTGGTGGATGGCAAAATACTTTAAGAATTATATGCGATATTGTCAACTTTCTAGATCAGAGAAAGTCACGCCTTTAGCAAAAACGCATCCAGTATGGGGTCATCTACACTTGGTTTGTACAATTATACATGTGTATATTAAATAACGGTATAAGTTGAGTCAACAGAACGAGATACATTAACAAACAAACAATAACCGCATCAAACAATTAGGCACCAGAATGCAATTAACATCACAACCATTCTCAAGACTAGGAATCCATGCGGACCGAGTTAGGACGGCCAGCCAGCACGAAACAAGGCGGTGGGGTTAAACTGGTTAATGAATATATTAAATATCAATGTTTATAAGTAACTGAAAATAGTAAATCGAAAAACATAGACGATATTCTAAGGCCGTAAGTCCATGGACATTGGCAAACAATAAGAAAACGTTAGACGCACACAGAAAAAAGAATCAAATTTACATTTATTAACTAAAAATGGAAACATCACGAACTGCTATAAAAAACTAAATGCGAAACTAGGTGCTCGCGATATGGTAAGTTTCTGGAAAGAAAATTTTATTTTTGTTTGTTATGATTACTACAAATGTATTTTGTTTAGATTTTCATTGAATTGTAACGTAATAAATTTCCGAGCATTATAAATAAAATAATCGCTTATCACTGATACCGATTATTGTTTGTATATAGACTTATGGCATGCAAAAACAGTGACTAGGTGATTGAAATTAGTACAAAACTATTAACAGTGTCATGTATTGAAGAAATAGCAGTTCATTCTTAAAGCAAACTTGCTAACTAATACGTGGTAGGGTATAGACAGGAAAACATAATGCACATTACATCTTATATAGATGAAAAGAACTGCTTTCTTTATTTCACTTACAGATCCCAAACTTTATGGAGTTTTATAACCTTGTCTTCGACCGCATCAGAGAAACTCAGCCAAAATTGATTGTCTCGTGGGTTGGGCCTTTCTTTCCCATTATATCAGTTTGTCATCCGGACACTGCCAAGGTCCTACTGAAATCGTCAAAGCCGAAACCAGTTTTTCCGGGAAGCATTTATTGGACTTTATTCCCGTGGTTAGGTGAGCAATAATCAGGATAAGTGGACTCATCAGAAGGAAAGACATTGACAACCAACAATAGCTGCATCAAAACTGTCAACATTCATTTAATATCCTCAAGATAAGTTATCCATTCATCATTGATATTAAGATAACGCTTAAATTGTTTCGAAAGATGAATGCAAGTGTATGATACAAGAACGCACATCATTAAAAAGCCCCAAAGATAACATTTTCGAATGATTTTTAAGGCAATATGACAGTAAGCAACTACTTTAGTTTTTTTTTTTTTTTTAAATGTTTTCAATGTGTTTTTAACTGTATTTACTATAGAGCTTTCAGTATGAAGCAAAATATGGTAAATCTATCAAGCAGTTTTTTTTTGATATTTCATTTTTTGTGAAATTTCAAAAATTTAGATAATACATTTATTAAATTTTACAAAAAAGTACAAAATGTATATGACAATTTTTTTGTACGATTTTGAGGTTTCATTTATGATTTTAGTAAATTTTATTGTTGCATTGAGATGGATTTGTGAGTTTTACCAAAACCTAACAAAAACATAGGTTTTTATCAATAATTATGCAATTTACATGAAAAAAATCAAAAAAATCTATGAAGTAATTTCTCGCATGCGTATTGCCTTAAGTACAGTTTTTAAAAAAAATGTTTTGTCAATGAGCATTTTTGGTTATTAAAAAAGAAACAGATAGTGACATTCTCATCATCTTTAATAATTTTACTGTAACTCAGATGTTCAGAAATGAATAGCATTTGAGCATATCCATGCTTGAATTGTATGATAGATTATTGTGATTCTTGTAGTAGACACAAAGACATAACAATTATCGATATCTTAATTCGATATGCATATAAAATAGCAAAAAATCAAAAACGTAATTGTAATACCATAGTATCTATTTACCCAACAGGGGATGGTTTACTTATAAGTTCCGGAACAAAATGGTCAAGAAACAGAAGACTGCTTACCCCAGCATTCCATTTTGATATTCTGCGACCCTACGTCAAAGTATATAACGAAGTCACAGACATTTTACTGGTAATACTTATTTATGTATTGTCAAGTTGGAAAATGTTACACCACGAAGTTTAATCATGCCTAGTATTACTAGAAGACCTTTAGAAAATGTAAAATATAGATCGATAAAGTTGGTATTTCAGAGATTTACATTCCAATTATATGTTGATTGACTGCACATACAATAATTACTTATTATGTGCTTACCGGCGCGGTGACACGGATGTAGAGTTTGCTTCGTGTTGATAGCCAGGGGTTCGAATACAGGCCGCGTCCATACCTGAGACGTTAAAATAAGGTAAACCTCTCTTGTCCCTGCCTAGTGCTCAGCATTTCTGGTTAGGGGAAGGACTGTTTTTCTCGGTTTATGTGTCCGAATAAAGGATTATATCAATGTGTTTGCGGCGTGATATTTTAGCGAGACAGCACTATAAAACTCACCATCAGTGCGCAATTTTTCAAGCAGACATCTTCTTAATATTATCAGTACATGTGTTGAAGGGACATTAAACCCCTATTAAATAAACAAACAATCTAATTAAGATCTATGCACTATTGGTTTTCCTATTACGATTATTTTTTAGTTCTGACTTTTTCTTTTGGGCTATTATTTATTTTAATTTTTCATTAAAACTTTTTTTTATATATGACCGTTGTTTGAGCTATTTCATAAATTGAAAGTTTGAAGCATTACACGGATACATAACTGTGGCTGCCAATTTGTTACAGGAACGCTCACTTTTCTAATAAACCTTGGTTCGCTTCTAGTTTCAATAGATGCTAGAATCTACTTATGTTTCATTGTAAATTAGATATTTCTCTTTATTTGTATTTTCTGTGTATGTTCCTTGTTTTCCATGATTTTCCATGTTCACTGACATGTCGATTTGTAATTAAGTTTTAGCTTTTCGCATTTGTTTACTGTCATTGCTAGTAAATGGGTTATTTCGTGTATTCTGTTTAACGATGATCTTAGACTCATTTCATTCTTATCGGTAACTACATTTGTAAGTAAAACTTTATTATTCTTTCTGTTACTGAAAAAACCAATACGCGTTTTTATTTCTAATTAAATTTTTAAATATTATCGAAGGTCATTACAATTATTCGGATCAATATTGAAAATAAGATGGATAGTAGTTATGTTAATAATACAAAATAACATTACTTTGGTGAGGTTATCTATTGTCTATTAGTTTTATTATACCAAATATATTGATCATTAACAGGATAAATTTGCCAAAGCGGGAAGATCAAGCATGGAAATTTACAGTGTTGTGAGCATGGCAACTCTTGATACGATGCTTAGATGTGCATTCTCATATAACAGTAACGTGCTGAGTGAAGGGTAAGTAACTTAATATTCTATGTTGCATCAGTTAATTTTTTTTACAGATGTTTGGCTGGCTGGCTGACTAGCTGGCTGGCTGGCTGGCTGGCTGGATCGATATACTAAGGATCTTTATAAAATATTATTTGTGTATCTTCTATGATACTTAAGTTTCCCTGTTGGTTTGTAGAGGTTTTTAGAGTCAAAACAATTAAAGAGACAATTAATGAAAGTGTAGTCTTTTAATCAATTTCATTGCAGAGATGAATACATTTTTCCTTCTCGAAGTAAATTGTTTCCTTTGTAATTTATTTTGCTCTCGAAGAGTGACTTATCTTCGATTCTTCATTTCATTCTAAATAATTTTCCTCACAATGCGATAACTTTGACAGAAATTTTGCACCTGGTTTAAAATTTCTGTCAAAGTAATCGCAGCTAATATGCTGCATTAAAAGCTCATCGACGACTGGTTATATGCAGAATTTATAGTTATGTAGCATATTCTTGGCAATATAACAATATACACGGACTAAGCATTTACCTTGAAAAACGAAGACGACATTCTAAAGTCGTAAGTCCATGGACGTGGGCAAATAAAAGGAAAACGTGGGCTGCACACAGAAAAAATAACCAAATATACATTTATTAACTGAAAAGTAAACATCACGAACTTCTATCTTCTATATTAAACTTCTATATTGAACTGTCTGACTTCCATTATTTAGCATGGGCGCCGCCATTGTAAATCCGTGTTCCCTAACAACTTTATATCACGTGATCCTCAATCCTGTAATTATGTCGAGGTTTTTTCTGTATGCGTCCCCCTTTGTCATTCATTTGCCCAAGTTCAATGAATAATAATACGAAAGTAGTCAGGGCATTAAGTATTCGCCTTTTTCGTCAGTCTGTCGGTCACACTTTGGTTTGGTTATATTTTGTGATAGTCTCCGTGTACTTGGAAGTGTAAGTCCCACAGCTTTGCAACTTCATATGTCGTTTCACATTGAAGTGTTCTAACTGCAAAATCAGGGGTAGGTTACTTCGACCTTCCTATTTCTAGACTTTCCACTTCATTGATTTAACTTGGATTCTTGGTTAGACTTGTTGATCGCTTCCGGTTTACTAGAGAATTTAAGCCCCACAAACTTGAAACTTCGTGTGTGGTTTTAACTTGAAGTGTTCTTTTGCAAAATCAAAGGTATATTGGTTTAAACTTCCTTGGCCTAGATTTTCAACTTCATTGATTTCACTTAGAATCTTGGTTAGACTTTTTATTCGCCTCCGTTGACTTAGAACTTTAAGCCCTACCGATTAAAAGAAAGTAAATCGAAAAACCAAAACTACATATTTGGTTACACCTTGAAGTGTTCTACCCAACAGATCAAAAGAAGGTCGCTTTGAACTTTTATGACCTAGTTTTTCGACTTCACTGATTTCACTTTGATTCTTTGTTCAAATGTACAAGGAAGAATAGTCCCCTAGACTTGAAACTTCATGTGTTTCTCACGCAAAAGAAATACCGTCAGCTGGTTTCACCTTTTGTGACCTAGATTTTAGTTGTTTGGTAAAAATATTTGCCTTAGCTACGACTTTCAGTTTGCGGGGGCAAATGCATGTTTTAAAAACATTCTCTATGTCGTATTTCCTGTTTTGTCTTACTTTGTGTTTTTCAGAGAAAGCCATCCTTACCTCTCTGCAATGAAGCAAATTGGTGTTTTAACAACTGAGAGATGTTTGTACGTACTGTATCCAGAAACGAATGATCACACTAATAAGATAATAAGAGTCTTACAATTGTTAAATAATAGCATGAAGCAATTTAATTAACTCTACAACATTGTTTGGCAACCTTTAACCTCATGTGTCATGATTATTTGTGTTAAAATTGTTTGAATAATTATTTTGCTATGGGTTTTAAAATATGGATAACATTGCTATTTTGTGAATCAGAGAAGACAGAAAATGGTTTTACAAGTGCTCATCATAACAATACAGAAATGCAATATGAAACATGCCTCCGATAACTATGATATCTTTTAAGAGGAAAGAGCCAATACTCTGTGTGCGACACCCCGTCCCGAACCACAGATCTTGCTCGAAGCTGATAAATCATATTATCAATACTAAACACACATTAATCACCTTATAATAGCACACACTGAAGATGATGAATAGCTGCATGTACTTCTTGACTTTTGAAAATGCTACACTAAATCATTCGATAATATCATTCAACTGAACTTTACTTTCGAAGAAACAAGAAGAAATCGGATCATCAGAGCAAAATCCATTTACAAAAACCATAGCCTCATCAAAGCATTAACAGTCGAAAATCCCGCAATTATATCTTGTAGCTTTCTAACAAAAGGAATATATATATATTATCGTACGGTTTAGTTTTACATTAACAAAAACTAATTATTTTAACAGAAAACCATGGCAATTTCCAGATTTGATATATTGGCGTCTACCAAGTGGTCGAAAATTTGCAAAACTTTGTAAATATATTCACGATTTTGACGAGAAACTCATCAATGAAAGAAAACTTGCTTTGGTAAGTGTAATAGACACACTATTGAGAATATGTTTAATTGAAGTGTTTAACAAAGTTAACTATCAATGTTTATTTGTAAAGACAGTGCAATTCAGGCTATTGTTTTTATTTCAATTTTAGCATTACAAGTCAAAGTGCCAACAATTACCGCCTTGAGAATTATTCTGAGTAATAATTAGTCCTAAAGTTAAACGTCATAATTTGTCTTTCTTTTCCATATATGTATTTTTACATTTGACACACTCATTTTTTAACAATGGCTGCTCGAGGAAAGTGTTACTTTCAACACAAGATATATGCAGTTTGAGATAACTAATGTAACAAAACAAAAAAAATATCTTATTTCCCTTGTCAAATACCTTTAAATGTTTGATTTTAAAATGACACATAGAATGGTGTGAGGTTTGTTTACTGGAAATGGGTCTTTTGTTGTTGTATTCTGTCATTTGCGAAACTCGCCTGGTCACTCGGGGTCTACATGTACCATCAGTAGTTGTTCAGGATACTCTTACCCGCTGAAAACGTACAAAGGTTATCTTTCAGTAATTTCAAAAAATGTTAGGGAATGAGCCATTGTGATACTCAGGGTGGGTCAACCGAAAGGTCAAATTGTCCATTGTTAGATTGCGCCGTGCGGGTGATATATACCCGCAAAAACGCAAACTTAAGTGCCAAAGTGTACCCAATAGTTTTTATTCTAGTCGTTTTGCGTGATTGGTGGCCTTATATCGGTTCTGTTCTCACGACATCATCACACGAGCCTTATTTGGGCACGGTATGGTTGTGTGTGACTGAACGGTTAACAGATAGTTTCGCATTTACTTGACACATGGTGATATAAGGCAGCGAGTGTGCGACGTCATCGAGGTAAACGTTTTTACGGAATATTGCAAAACAGAACGCTTTAGTGGCGGTATCGTCACAATCGAAATATTGGGACCCGAAGCTGTTGACCTCGTGCTATTTCCAGCAGGATTGTTCCTAGACAGAATAATATCAAAGTGTTTGACTGGCCTGTCAAGTCTCCATATCCGTCTCTCCTAGAGTATATTTGGGATATTCTTGGAAGTCGACGACTTCAATGCTGCCGAAATAAGCCTACATTTATTCTCCCAAGTGTAGATACATGCATTAGGTTAACATCATTTGAAGTCACGTAATTTCTATGCGGCGGCATATCAATGATGTAATGCAAGTCAATATGCAAGACACACGTTACATTGTACTAAGCTTTTAATGTTACACTATTCAACCCCGCCTGTAATTAAAGACCCATAAAATTACTGATGATTGACTATTTGTTTAAGTCTTGCTAATTATAATATATATACATATAAAGTATATTTCTATAGTATTGTTGGGATGCTATTTTTGTCTTATAATTAGTTGATAACAGTTGATTCTTGTATATATATATATATGCTTTTTGTCATTTTTGTCTCAGAAGAGGCCATTATTAAACACGTAATTGTCTCTTCATTTCATTTTTGTGACCTTTTACAGTTTACAAGTCTTTTTTTGAACTTGCAACTGCGCCAGTTAGAAGTTTGTATTTTCAAATTGAACAATATCTTTCAAAGAAACTGCAATGAGTCTATTGCGGGATGTGGAAAGGATGAGGTCTTATTAACCGGTTTTATCGCACCGCCTGGTTTCATGAATTGGTAAACTCAATATGGTAGACTAAAATGTATACGATTAAAAAACCTTAAATATAATGAAAATAAGATAAAAAAAAAAACAATATGATATTATCCAAATGAAAAATCACATATTTATCAATACAGCTGTATTATAAATTATATAGGAAAAAGATCCATCTCTTCTCAACAAACGTAAATTAGATTTTCTAGATGTACTACTAACTGCCAAAGATGAAAACGGAGTAGGTTTAACATATCAGGAGGTCAGAGACGAAGTTGATACATTTTTATTTGAAGGTTTGATCCTTTATTTTCTTGTTTTACAATATTGTTATATTATACTCGTATGTGATACTTACTCTTTGTAGAAACACGAATACATGTAAATGAGAATATTTCGAAAAATATTATCTTTCGACAGAGAAGATAATTCTATTTTGATAGCTGCTACCTATATACATTGTGAAATATAAATGTCGATTTATAATTTCGCTTGTAAATGATCGCTGATTGATACTGCAAGTTTAAGAAGGGTTTGCATTTTTTTACCAGTTTACAAAGTGCTTAAAATTAGTTGAATAAACGTTTTGAGGTAGAATTGTTGTTGAAACTGGGCTCAGATATATTTGACGTGATGACGTATTTAATAACTTTTCCACATTGGCTTTGTACTGCACAAGATGCTCAATTTCCATTTATTTTCCTATCTAACTATGTAAAATTCCAAATGTGGTCATCTTTTTATACACCTGTCGAATTCGACGGGACGTATTATGGTATAGCGTTTGTGTCCGTCCGTCCGTCCGTCTGTCAGTCTGTCTGTCAACAGTCAACAATAGGTGTTTGATCTATTACATGTCAACCAGCCATTGTCCACCTTTAATATTTCACATATTCCTTGGACCCGAGGGTGTGCCGTGTAACTGAATGATACCTGTCAGCTTGATATTTACGGAGTTATTTGCCCTTAGGGGTCGGTATCCACTAGGTTAAAGTTTTGGTGCAAGTATTGAAATAACAGAACTTTAGTGTTATAGTAGATAAATTGGACAATTGTTTATGCTGAAACTTTTTTATAGTGTATATGGACAACCAACAAGGGGGATATACTGTTAATTTAAGGATTTTCAAAGGCTTAAAGGGCATACTTGGACTTGGTTAAAGTTTTAGTGCAAGTATTGAAAAAATTTAAAATGAACAAATTTGATATTTTCCTTCATCTGAAATTATTTCAATATGTATGGACAAATAAAAGAACTCGTATACATAGAAAAGGTCCAAATGGTCTGTTTGAACTTAGTTCTAGTGCAAGTATTGAAATAACACTAGTTTAGTGTTACAGTGCATACATAAGAATATTTTTTATGCTTAAACTGTTGCATAGTGTATAAGTACAATCAAAAAGAGGGATATACTGTTTATTTAAGTACTACAAATGCCCAAAGGACCAGCTTGGACTTGGTTCAAGTTTTTGTGCAAGCATTGACAAATTGAAGTTATATTATGAAAGTCATCAAATATGATAGTTCCCTTTATTTAAAATTGTTTAGATACATAAACAAAATGACAAGCACTCATTTACACTGTAATGTGGGTATAGCAAAGGTCCAAAAGGGCCCGTTTGGACTTGATTAAAGTTTTAGTGTAAGTATTGAAATAACAATGTTTTTTGTGTTACTATGCATTAATTAGGTATTCTTTCATGCTGAATTGTTTCATAGCGTATATGAACAATCAAAAAGAGAGTTATACTGTTTTTTAAAAATTGCAAAGGCCTAAAGGGCCTACTTAAACTTGGTTAAAGTTTTAGTGCAAGTAATGAAAAATGGAAGTTTTACTATGAAAGTAAACACATTTAATTAATATGTATAGACAAATACTAGAAACAATATATTCTCTAAAGTAGCCACAGCAAAGGCTCAAAATGGCATGTTTGGACTTGGTTAAAGTTTTTGCGAAAGTTTGGAAGTAAGAGTACTTTATTTTTGACAGAATGTAAAGTCAATCGTTTCCTTATGCTGACAATAATTTAATATAGATGGACATTCATACCAAAACAAACACATATTGAAAGTTTAGCAATTCACAAATATTGAAACTAGCGTGAATTTCAGTATTTCACACAATTAACATTTCGTTTACGCATTTATGATAAATAAAAAGTATTAAGTTGTAACTTTTGTAATAACTTTAAACTCTTAAACTTGTTAAAAGGGCTTATTATGTGCCGATTTGCGGTGCTCTTGTTTAGTTGAGATGAGTTTGAGTTATATTAACAATTCCGTTGCTGGAAAAATGATAATTTTCTTAAGCATACTCATGGTTATGTTTTTTTCTTGTATATTATTGTTCTACTACAAATATGTATTTCAAAATGTGACAGGACATGACACGACAGGATCCGCCTTATCATGGGCACTTTATGCACTAGCTACACACCCGCAAGTACAAGAGGAGGTTTACCATGAAGTGCAGTCAGTCATGAAGAACGATAGCTATTTGACATGGTAACTATTTTAAAATAGCGTTTTTGTTCTTTTATTTTTATTCGTCCCACGTTATGTATGGACTTACATTTTTAATATCAGCTTGGCTTTTCGTTTTTAGTAGTAGTTATGATTGGCATGTATCACACTTTGATGATTGAAATAATTTCTTTTTTAACTGTTGTCAATCTGTAATATGAAATTGATTAACTTCAGGGAAAACATGACAAACTTACCTAAATTAACAGCCTTTATCAAAGAGTCTATGAGAATGCACACGCCTGTTCCTGGAATAAGTAGATTAACAACAGCTGATTTGGATATTGATGGAGTTGTAATCCCTAAAGGCATAGAAGTATATATACTGACACATGCAATCCACAACCGGCCAGATGTGTGGGAAAATCCAGAGGTTTGTATATATATAT
>JAUMGZ010016538.1:0-10005 GCA_032359645.1 Pododesmus macrochisma | reverse complement strand
ACGAATATAAAGGGAGTTGATATATCACCTTGTCCAACACAGCCGTGCTCGTTCTCAACCGGAACAAATGCAACCGTCAAAGTAACATTTGATGCTCGTAAGTACTCTGTCCTGCATCCACTTGACACTCGGTAGAATCGCTGAAGTTCGTGTAACAAAACGTTTTAGGAAAGATAACGGAGTACCAACGGTTAAATTTCGAAATAAAACAAGGGGTCCAATGTGCATTGGCGCAATTACTTGATTATAACATGAAGATAGTTGTTGATTCTATCATTTGCCTATTTCGATCATGGCATAGTAAAATCTAACAATCGAGGCGAAACCTTTATGACCCCCTGATTTTATGGAATCCGGTAACAATTTTAAAGCTTTCTTTGTAAAAAATAAAAACCATAATATACCCCGGTGAATCAATGAAATACTTAAATTGCTGAAGTGTACGTAATTGTAGAACCTAACATGTTGCGTCACGGTTGAAATAAAAACAGTCAAAGATTAAAAGACGAATTTTTAGTTTAAAGTTCGAAATTTTAAGACTATAAGTTTAAAAAAAATTGAGTTTTAAAGGTCGAAATTTCGAGAGTTTTTCAACTTGTTGCTAGAACGCTTACGTACCTCAACATACCATGACATTTTGCTGAGGGTCTACTTTCCTATATGACCAATATGAATTGATATTAATATATTGTCTTTACAGCGTTAGATGCTTCCAATTTAACATCTGAAATCTTTGGAATTATAGCCAACATACCTGTAAAGTTCCCCATGCCTAACAGTAATGGTTGCCGCGACTCTGGATTAAGTTGTCCAATTACGAAAGGAAATGACTATGAATATGTACAACATCTTGCTGTTTTACCGTCATACCCAAAGGTAATCCACAGGCATTAATCTTATATAGTAAACCAGTCCTGTTTCAAATCTCTGACCGGGACCAAGTTGAGAGCAGCGTCACGTGGTTAAGATATGGAGATATAACCCGCTCCTAATTTCTCCCAGTTTTGTCATCTTTTCTTTCTTTTCTTTCCTTTCCTTTATCTATCTTTCTGCTCTTTTTCTTTTTTCTCTTTTCCTACCTTTTAAAAAAATCCGTCAGCCTCGATTCATGTGCTTCTGGTGGGTGTGCAATGTTTTTAACTTTTACAAATGCAAATATCACATGCGTCTATATTATATATGGAAAAAAAATTCAAAAAATGGCAACTTGAAAACTTTGTTAATTTTTCCTTTTCTATCATTAGCTTTCTCTTGCATTAATATAAACTCGATTATAATACTTCTTCAATATATAATATACAATTATTACAATGCTTGCATAACATTTAATAATTATTATATTGTTTATACAATGTGTAACATTGATTTTCCAGATAAAATTGGTTGTTAAATGGGACCTGATACTCAAAAGTACACCTACTGATGATAAACAATATGAATTCTGTTTCGTATTTCCCATGTCAATCAAAGAATGATGATCCGCCATGCAGCAGACGACCTACCACGCTCATACACGCTCATCATGGACATGATACCATTACCATTATTGTTATACATATTGCCATATTATTTTGCTTCGTTATGAAATAATAAAATAAGATTGCCAACGCAGAGTATATAATCATAGTTGTTAATTGTGTGATGCGATTCAAATGTTTAATATTAAGTGTACCAATTTCCTTGTTTATACCATGCTCAACGTATATACTGTACTTGATATTAAGTGCAGCATATTACACGAACACAGCATAGCTGTGTTCACATCTAGTATTAAGAGCATCACGCACCACACTCAGTATTTATTATACTGTACGGTACGCCACGTTTACGTTTGTTTTGCTATTATTAGTTCATCTGGACCAAAGGTCCAATGTGGACTTTTCTCATACAGCTCTCGTCCGTCGTACTTCGTCGTTTACTTTTTCACATTTTTGACTTCCTCCTAAACAACTGGATATATTTTAACAAAACTTGGTAAGAAGTATCCCTATGGGGAGGAGGGTTCAGATGTGTTCAAAGGAAGGGGATTGGTGACAAGGGGGGAAAGATATGACAAAATTTCAAAAAATATTCTATCAAATATAGACCCAATATGCGTTGGTATGTAGTGACCTTCTTGGGGCACGAAGAGCCAAGTTTTTTCAAGGCGTGACCATGGGCAATCCTTCGGCATCCAAATAACGGGATCAAGTTAGATCTGGTTTTAATCGGAGGGTCAAGCATTGTTCATATGATGGGGCTCATTCCCCAAGGGGCCCACCTTTGGGGGTAAAAAAAAGGAAAATTTGACAAAATTTCAAAAAATGCTTAATACTGTATATAATTGTAAATGAGTTAATATGAAAACGCCGTTCTCCGAAATACATCGATGGCACGAGTATTGTTCGAACTAGAACGAAGAACGTAATGCTTTGGTATGTAGTAACTTTAGCGCATGGAAACCACGTAACCTAAAACGCCTTGAACATATATATCTAATATACAATCTGATTAAAACCAGATCTACTTTGCTACCGTTATTTGGATATCAAAGGGGGAAACTGAGGAACACCGATAGGAAAGGTCGTTACCGTGACCTAAAAGTTTTAAATAATTATGAATATTTATGAGATAATCGGACCAATCAGAATTCGCCTTCTATACGATCGTTTGGACCGAGTGTCAAAATGGCTATAGCAAACGTGTTCGGGAACCAGACTATGCCTACCGACGAAGCGATGAACAAAACCATATCTGGGGGAAGGGGCTTCAGGTTTGTACTAATAATGGGGCTCAGTGTCAAGGGGGCAAAAAATGGGGGGAATGTGACAACATTTTAAAAGTCTTATTCCGATTAACTTGAAAACCCATAGCTTAATGCGTGCATACCGAGTAACCTTAGGGAATTAAGAACCAAGTTTGTTCAAGGCATGACCCTGGGATTAGAAATATACAAATGCCAAAAGTAAATTACTTATAGGTCAGTTCCTTCAAGATGGACGTTAAGGCCAATGGTTCTCTTGTTTGGTTTAAAGTTGCTATCAACGCATATCAATCGGATACTGGCAGTGTCGCAACAAAGTCTTCTATACAATCAGCTATGAATTCTCCCTGTGCTCGACATCGCGGTAGAGGGTTTAAAAGCTATGATGGCATTTGCGAATGGTACGAGTGTATGGTTGATTGTTTGTTTAGTTATTGGGGTTAAGCGTCCCTTTAACTCATGTTTAGGTCATATCGAGACGGTGTCTGCTTGTAACAGTGTGCACTTATGGTACCTTCATAGTGCTGTCTCACTGAAATATAACACCGCAGACACATAAACATGATACTTCACTCGGTCACATTATCCTGACACCGAGCCAACCAGTCTTTCTCCTACCCAGAAATGCTGAGCACCTAGCAGGAAGTGAAAAGATTGCCTAATTTTTTACGTCTTAGGTTTTGAAGTGGCCGGGATTCGGACCCCGTCTGGGATTCTAACTCTAGCCTTCTAGCCATTTTCTCAAGCCAAGTTTCGCTACATTACGTTTCACTACGGTGGGATAAGCGAACTGAAAGGAAGTGATTCGTATACGTTGGCTAGCGAAGATGAGTTGGACCTTGTTTGGAATAAACTATATTACTATATTATTAAACACATCTAAGTAAGTGTAGTGGTGCATGCTAAATTCAGGTCAACAGCTCCTGACTTGCAGAGTTATTGTTTGCCCAATGTTTATAATCTTAATGTAGACCATAACTGGTAAAAATGTTTGACTTGGATTACTCAGGTGACCGTTAAAGACCCCATTGGGCCTCTTGTTTATAGTCACGGGGCCTGGTATTCCCCTCCCCTTCACTTCAAGAATGAGTTGATAAAACATGTTAATATTATTATTTTTTATTTTTTAAAGTGACCATCCATATATACGATCTTAATGAAATAACTCCAATTAAAGACAATGGATGTCAGTTTTTAAAAGTTCATTGTAAATATGATAAAAATAAATGCGCTTTTGTAAAAAAAAAATTCAAAAATATACTCATGATTTCTGTAAACACATTAAAATGATGTATAAAACAGCGGGTGTTATTGAAGCGAGAGTTGTATACAGTTATCAAACTTAAACGATACATGATTAACAAGAACATTATTAATTTCTTTCCAGCTGTCAAATGAAATCTTTGTTCCAAGAAATCTGTAAACAAAACAAAACGTTAAAATTAAAAATGGTGACAATAAATAATACATTGGTTCTTCGTTAAACGTGTCATTGCGTTATTGGTTAAACTTGTCATTGCGTTCTTCGTTAAACTTGCCATTGCATCCAAGGTTAAACTTGTTGTTGCGTTCAAGGTTAAACTTGTCGTTACGTTCAAGGTTAAACTTGTCATTGCGTTCAAGGTTAAACTTGTCATTGAGTTCAAGGTTAAACTTGTCATTGCGTTCAAGGTTAAACTTGTCATTGCGTTCTTGGTAAGATTTGTCATTGCGTTCTTGGTTAAATTTGTCATAGCGTTCTTGGTTAAATTTGTCATTGCGTTTTTGGTTAAATTTGTCATTGCGTTCTTGGTACAATTTGTCATTGCGTTATTGGTTAAACTTGTCATTGCGTTCTTCGTTAAACTTGCCATTGCATTCAAGGTTAAACTTGTTGTTGCGTTCAAGGTTAAACTTGTCGTTACGTTCTTGGTTCACATTGTCATTGCGTTCTCGGTTAAACTTGTCATTGGGTTCAAGGTTTAACTTATCATTGCGTTCTTGGTTAAATTTGTCATTGGGTTATTGGTTAAACTTGTCATTGGGTTATTTGTTAAACTTCTCATTGCGTTCTTCGTTAAACTTGTCATTCCGTTCTTGGTTAAACTTGTCATTGGGTTCAAGGTTTAACTTATCATTGCGTTCTTGGTTAAACTTGTCATTGGTTTATTGGTTAAACTTGTCATTACGTTCTTGGTTAAACTTGTTATGGCGTTATTGGTTTACCTTCTTGGTTCACATTGTCAATGCGTTCTTGATTGAACTTGTCATTTCGTTCTTGGTTTGAGTTCTTGGTTAAACTTGTCATTGCGTTCTTGGTTTGAGTTCTTGGTTAAACTTCTCATTGTGTTATTCGTTTGCATTCTGGATTAAACTTGTTATTTTGTTCTTCATTTAATTTGTCAATGCGTTTTCTTGGTTTAACGTCTCATTGTATTCTTGTTTAGCATATCATTGTGTTATTGGTTGAACTTGTCATCGCTGTCCACCCTAACTTCGTGTGCATACTAATGAGGGAAAATCGCCGATCAGAAGGCGGATATTCGTGAATTTTTCAACCTTCGCTGGCTTTAAACCTGGTATCTAGCTCATCAAAAATATTCTTTTTATGACAGATCATCTTATTAAAGCGCTATTATAATTTTTTCGTTTACTTGAAGAAATTGCTTTCAGCTCAGTCGTAAGTACTTGAGTGTAAATGTCACTTTAACACTATACTTATATAACACATTGGACCGATTTCAACCAAACTTGATAGAAAGCATACTCTAGAGAAGAGAATTCACATTTGTTTAATAAAGCGCGCCAGAAGAGGGGTCAAACTTGGAAATATTTAACAATGTTTTGAAAATATTTTCCTTATTAACAAGAAGTTCTAGATTTGCATGCTTCTGCAAATTTATAGTGAACTCATTGCGCTTTTAAAAAAAAAAACTTAGGAGGTATTATATGGAAAAGGGGATACATATTTGTTGAAATGGCGTCGCTTGGCCTGAGAGAATATGGACGAAAAATTGGAAATAGAATACAGTTTTAAAAATCGTCTTATAAATTAATCAAATACGAAAGGTAGGTACACGAATAATGCTTTTTCAACCAGAAGGACAATCTAAGAAATGGTCCCCTGTTGGTTCAAAAATGTTATATTTAATCTTTTTATACAAAAGTAAGCCATTACTTACTCTTCAATGGTTTTTCGCTTTAACATGTCAGTTGCCATCGTCTCCAGCTCCTCTGCCCAGGTGTAGTTCTTCATTAAAGAAAAAAATAGTGTGAACTTTTAATATCATTACATGCCTTTTTACTCGTACAGTGATACGTCAATTTTATAGGGTGCGTGATACAGAGAGTCAATACACCTTCTTACGGTTATTAGCGCTAACTTGGATTGGGGGCAAACTCTGGGAGCAAACAAATGTGTGATACGTGAACTACTGTTTTAAGGAGAATTTCCGTTTTAGAATATCTCTTACTTTTATCAGGTGGCTTACTATTGGGTTTAGATGTTTCCGTTTTCAGAAAGATAATATAAAACATTAAAGTGTGCAATAAATACCCCCAAAAAATCGTGTGTTTTGAGAGTTTCACTGGATCGCACTCGTTCGTTATGGCGGAACGATTCCAATCAAAGTTCGGTCTGGTTGAATTCATCCGTCATATGAACTCGCGCGGCACGGTAAAACGCATTTAAGCTATATGAAGGGCTGTTTTTATATGGCCGTATATATTGTAAACGCAACGCAAAGGCCCGAGATATTACGATTGGAATTGATATATTATGAAGCAAAACTAAAATAAATTGGAATTTCGGTTTTACCTACATCCACATCTAGGTAAGATTTATGAAGGTCTTCTAAAAGCTTCTTGCTTTGGTCGATAGGGAGATTTCTCGACTCCAGAATAGCCACTGCTTTCTTCGGACAAGGTCGCTTAGGGTCATCCTTTTCTTTACATGTAGGTATGCTGTCCTTTTTTGATTCTATATTTAAATAGATGTCGTCAAAATCTAATTTCTGATTCCAGAATTCGTCCGGAATGGTAACGGTTGACATGTATACCCAGGAGTTGGGATCGTCGGACTTTGGTCGGCACGGTTCCATTGGAACTGAATCTAAGGCAGCTTGCCATTCCGAGCTGTAAAGAAACTGCCAATCTTTGACGTTGGAGTTTACAGAATCAATTCCCAGTTCGCCCGTTTTTTGTAATATGACACTTTGTTCCTCGGGTGCTTTCACAAACTTTCCTCCATTTTTACTAATAGGCTCTGACGGAGGATATTCTGTTTCCACGTTTGTATCGCTTCTGTTACCTTTTGCTGTGTCCCTTGTACATTTATCTTTCTGATAAGTTTTTTTTGTGACGTCGAAATTCACGAAACTTGGAAAAAAGTTGTCACGCCCACTCCTCCCATTCTTGCAATAACTATATGCCTCCGATCTAATCATAATTCCATATCTTTAAAAGAAAATCCTCATATTCTTCAAACCTCCACCCTCGCTGCCGCTTTGCTGTTGCATCCAAGTCTTCAAAACAAAGTAATTATGACGTCAAAAATACCATTCATTGTGACGTCATAGAATAAGTCAAAATACATGGATACTCCCGGTTTCAGTTCATTATTACGTTGTTGTGCTTTTAAAATTAATACCGTGTACCACAACATTGAATTATTATTACAGGCCGCGAAGACGCAGACTGCCGTGATATGGTTTTTAGAAAAGTAATGCATTTCTGCGAGACTGTTCATGTTAGAAAAACAAGTCTTTTTTTGGCAACATGCATGTTTGAAATAATATACAAGTAAATATGTTTGAAGAATTATTGCTCTTGGACTGTAATATCTTGCTTTTCTATCGTTTTTTCTAATAATTTCAAGCTCTGCAAACCGCTGAAAGGTAGTGTACTGGACACTATCGAACGTACGGAGAATTTAGTCCCTTAGCAAAGCGTTGGCTTTGTAATGGAAAGGTCCCGGGTTCGAACCCCTGCAGAACCATAATTTTCTTTCGTCAACAGCTTTTATTATTTTTATCATGAAAAGTCTGCATAGTCTTACTGTTTTAATTTCATAAAATCGAACTTTTAGACAATAATAAATTCCTTAAAAGGACTTAACAAATCATCAAAGGAAATTCAAACCCCTCTAAAAGTTATTCTCTAACCTGCTTTCTAGCATTGAGTTTGGTAAAATTATGTCACTTACGTTCAACTAAAACTTTGATTTGGTGTTAACATTATCATTATCACACATCAATTAATATACAGAAAAAACGAGAGAGAGAAAACAACATATGAGCTAGGGTTGGAACATATATAACAACATATTCAAAAAATCTGAAACCCACTCCCCTACGGATGCTTCCTACCAAGTTTGGTTGAAATTTAATCGACAATTTTAGAGAAGAGTTAAAAACAATCAAAAGTATAGCAGCACAGTTTTCAAAACAAATTACTTGGTTTCAAAGACAGTCACACAGACGTTTACTCATTTAACTCGTATATAGGTCATATCGAGACGGTGTCTACTTGTGACGGTGCGCACTTATGGCGACCATATAGTGCTCTCGCATTGAAATATCACCCGCAGACACTTTGACATGACACTTTACCTGGTCACATTATCCTGACACCGAGCCAACCAGTCCTCCTCCTCCTACCCAGTAATGCTGAGCTCTTAGCAGGGAGCGAGAAGATTGCATACTTTTAACGTCTTAGGTTTTGAAGCGACCAGGATTCGAACCCACACCTGCAATTCTAGCACATATCTACCAGCACGAAATGAACACCCTAACCCCTAGGCCACTGCGCTGGTGATAAATATATACCATCTGAACTAAACTAACCTTATGTAATTTTTAAGCATATTTTTTATATTTAGCCGTTTTAAAATTCTCATATGAATGCATAGATCATGGTAAAGAACTCAATGCTATAATAACATTTTTACAAGAATTAAAGACTGTCAGCCTTGCTATCTTTAAACAAAAATTAAATATAAGTGAATAGTCAGTATGGGAAAATATCATTTCCACCCCTTTGATTCTCCCATAAATTCCCCATCATGACCAAGTCTATATAATTCACCTTTAATACTTAGAACCCATTGGTCATTATTTCTTACCATATCATCATAGCAAACTCTTAAAATAAAATTATCTGTGTTAAGTAACTTTAACCAGTACTTACAAATTCGAAATCGTCTCACTATTGATAATGGGTACCGCCCGAGTTCGAAATATATCATATCACTGCTAGAAGTTTTACAAACACCTAGCAGTTTTTTTTTACAAAAATGTGAATGTAATTTCTCTAGCTCTGGAGCGTTGTGAAAGACCGAAACTTCTGCCCCGTAACATATTAAGCTCTTTACATAAGTATTAAATACTGACATCAGAGCCTACATTAAAAATAATGCTTTTAACATACGTTTATTATTGCAAACAGTGCCTTCCTCCCTTATCTGCAATCCGTTTTTGAGTTTTGCGAAAATTACCATTATGATTTAACAAAATACCTAAATATTTAAATTCATTCATAACTTCCAGAATACAACCATTATACTCCCATCTTTCTTCCTCTCGTAGCCCTCCGCCATTTCTAAAAACAACAATCTTAGTTTTATCAATATTAACTGTTTAGTCCCACTTATTTGTATAAATATATAATGTATTTAACCTTTTTTTGTAAACCTTACGGTGTTTCTGATATCGATATCATATCATCTGCATTCAGAAGTAAAAATAAATTAAGAATCTGTATTCCAACAGAAGGACAGTTATCTTTCAAAAGTTGCATTTCACAGTCATTTACATGCAATGAAAAAAGGGGGGGATAAATCCCTATAGACAGCACTACAAAATCGCCATCGATGCGCACTGTCACAAGATAACACTGTCTAGAACTGACCCAAACATAATTGAAGGGACATTAAACCCTTATGACACAAACAAATTATCTTGACCAACTGGTGAATGAGTAGAGAAACATACTTAAACTAAATACGACGCTTGTGGCAGCCAAGCGTTCATAGCGACGTTGCTTTTTGATCCTTCATGTCGGCTCTTCCTATCATTGTGAAGCAGAATTCACCAAGCGTTGGCTTGTTCAGACAGAAAACTGAGGACAGACGTCCATCTTGCATGCATGAGGAACTCGATTTCAATGAATTTGTAAAGATAGTCCTGAAATAATTTCAACAATATCATATTTAATATATTTTATTCATTTTCACAAGTATACATCGATGGCACAATAAAACATACAATACGACACTTTTTAAAAAA
>JAUMGZ010016527.1:0-10005 GCA_032359645.1 Pododesmus macrochisma | reverse complement strand
TGTGATGTAGACAGTCTTCATTCAGGTCGCCAGTTATGATTATACATGTGTTATCGCAATTGTAGTTAGTTGCATTGTTTAATAGATAGGTGAATGTTATCCCAAGTAGATTGTGTTGTGTTAAGTGGTCTATAGAAAGTACCTACAAGAAGTTTTAGTTCAGAAATTTATTTTTCAATCCATAAACTTTCAAGATCAAGAAGTTCTAAGTCGGTCCGATGAACAGCATCTTTTCAATTTTTTTTTTATATATATACGGCCACTCCACCGCCGGCGCGATCAATTCTGTCTTTACCATCGTGATTTTTCCTTATTCCTCCTTGCTTCAGACTTTTGATTTATCGAGATCTTGTTTATTTTATATTCATTTTCCCCTTCGAGTCCGTTGATGACGGTTGATTTTGAGCTTGGCTTCAGGTCAAGGGCAGGGTCTTCTCACCCATTTAGTTGGTTTGACGATAATTTTAATGTTCAAACTAAAACAGTCTCATTTGGCTGGTTAGTTCTTGTGGTGACTTTTTGATGAAGCTATTATTTGTTTGCCAATAGCGTTTGTTCTGTTGATCCTATTTCTTCTTGTTTTTTTCGGAATTGGGGCATGAACGAATCGAGTGATATTTCGGAATCTGCTTCTTGGGGCGATAGCCAAGTTTCAGTTAAAGCAATTATGTCACGAGTAGAAAACTCTGCTTGTATTATGTCAATTTTGTTTCTGATGCTTTGAACGTTACAAGGTACAAACGAAAGCGTGTTTGCCGTCGCATGGGTGGAGGCATTATTTTCTGAGGTAGTGTCGGAATGAGCACTGTTGGGTCCTGGATTTACCTCTATGTCGCCAGATAATAACAACATTAACTTAATGTAATACGATACTTCAATGATAACAGGGAGTGAAATTTTAATGTAGAAGTGAGTAAATAATATGTAGGAAGCAAACATTATGCAAAGAGAACTGGCAAGTAATGAGGTCAGTATAAATCTATTTAACAGTTTGTATTTCCATAAATAGTAATATAACATATTAGTGACACAACGAACATCAAGGTATATCGTAAATTTCACAGCTGTGTTGTAAAATCTGCAAATCCTTGATCTGTACAAGTGTATACATATACCCATTATGTTATATGGCTGAGTAGTATTAGATACAGGATTGTTTCAAGGATGGCTAGAAACCCACAAAGGCGCTCAATTCTTACGCTGCCTTTCACATGAAAATCATTGCTGTAAAGTATTAAAGTTGGACGTTGCTGTCTTTGGTTTGTGAAAATATAAATATTGAAGTAAAAAAAAACCAGTAAATAACAAAACATATTTACAATACAATTAAATAAAATTAGGTACAGGTGTAAATGACTTCAATGTGCTATCTTTCAGTCTGTATATTAACAGTAAAATCAGGGTAGTTTAACCCCATATAACAATGCTGCCGGACAGTAACATGTTTGGTATAAACGTGCTGTTGAAAGGGTAGTATTTACAATTTAAGGTCTAGTCATAATGATTAGACTATTATGCGATGTGTAATTCATAACACAAATTTTGTTTTAAACAGCAGCCAGTAGGAATTGGGTTGTCAAAGGGATATATTCACAATATGCACATGATTGTGTGAGTGCTAGAGGAAGCCAAAATGCATAATATAGAATTTATTACAGGTTAGTATGTCACGCCTACGTGTGCACTGTGTACATGTAATGCTCGTGCAACAATTAGTGTGTGTTTATACATAAGTTAAGGATATGCTAGACTAGCGTACGTAATATATTAATATTAAGTTGTTACTAATATATTCTTGGTGTCATAGAGAAGAGTTCAGGGCGAGGGGGGGATTGCATTACTTTAAATATAGTGAGAGTGGCACCGTGATATACATTTGGACCAACACTTATGTAATTTAAAAGGAGGGTGATGTATACCTCTGGGATAAATACCGGAGCAAGAGAGAGAGAGAGAGAGAGAGAGAGAGAGAGAGAGAGAGAGAGAGAGAGAGGTGGAGGCGCATAAAGCATTCAGTTTATAGAGGAAGAGAGCATCGGGGAACTCATTTGGACCAACACTTGTGTGTAAGTTAAGAGGAAGGTTTAGTATTCATATGGGATAAAGAAAGAAAAACAGTGTCCTATTGGTGAAATATAATATTTATTGTACGTCGCTGGACGCTGGACAGTGTATTACAAGTAAGTACATCTTTGGATATGGATTACTTTGGTAGGATAACAATAAGGGAAAATGTAAACCATATATAGGTACGGCTTGAATATCTATTACAAGCATTATTGAGTATTTACATTCTGGGTATTCGGTTACACTGTAATAATTAAGTTTGCATTTGTACGTACTCAACAATGTAAATTTTGTAGATAGATAAAAAGGTATATTTGTATGAGAGAGAGAAGGCATGATAAAACGTTGTAGCTGTCTGACATGTTATTGTTAGCTTAGTTAATATATATATAAAAGACGAGGCAGCACGTGTAGTACTGGAATATTTTGTATCGACTACAGACACAGTCGATGTCTTTTTACCCACTATCGCACGGAGAGTCCAAGTGCTGTGAAAGGGGGTGATATTGTGCAAGCAAAGTAAACACTAACACGTGCGCGCTATGTTTTGTAGTGAGAGACAGTGTCGCACAACGGGATGGATGGCGGGTTCCATTGCCTGGTTTGTTCCATTGGTAGAGTCGTCAGGATATTTAGAATGAGTTTTAGAGTATCTTGCGAAAAGGGATTTTTCTGATGAAAATAGCGAGATGTTATCGTGCAAATATTTTACGAATATTTTCCCGTCACGTGTCCAAGTTTGCTTTACCACGCTTGATTTGACCAGTTTCATAGGCGAGTTTATTTCTGTACTTTGTTAGGTCTTCATTAATTGATATGCCTTTGCAGGGTGTACATTTCTTCAGGTTTTTACTTGATTTTAAGAGGCGGACTTTACTCTCGTGGTTCTTTAGACGCACAATTATCTGTCTAGTTTTGGATGGTTTATGTTGAACAACTCGATGAGATCTCTCGATGTCATTAGCAGTAATGTCCAGTTTGGCTTTGTCTATTACATCTAGGACAATATTAGTGGTATTTTCTACTAACCCTCCCTCTTCGATGCCCGAGAACCTGGCGAGGGGACGTCTGCTATACTGCTCTAAATCGTCAACCTTTAACCTTAGTTCCTCGTTTTGAGTACGCAAACTATCAATTTCGTTCTTTATTGGCATCAAATGGTGGTTAATAGTCTGCCGGACAAATGCTTGCACTTCACCCATGATCATGGTTTTAAGGATCATGCCGACCGCATCACATCATTGTCTGATATTGATAATTGGGCATGTATACCTTGCATGTTTGTGAATTACGTACCTTTGTTAGGTAGTTGAGTTCCAGCCATGTTGTTCGGCAATTGATTATAATTTATATTGGGAACCTATGACGATGGAAACTCGTTGGTAGAAGAGAATACGCTGGTCTGTTTAATTTTAGTAGTATCTGCCCTTTTTAATTTTCAGATTCAGAGTCACTACCACTGCTGAGACGATCGAGACTTTTATACTTTTTTGTGTCTCTATATTCAGTAGGAGACACTTTCGATGAATGGTGCCTTCGTCGCTTAGAAGATGAGGATAGAGACGTATTGGGTGAAGATGGTTTATTCATCTAGCAGGTACTCTATGTAATAATTTACAATGTTCAACAAATTCAACATCAAAGTGATAAGGACGCTTGGACAAGCACATATGTGTCAGGACAAAAGTTGACCAGCAGGTTCGTGTGTTCTAATAATAGCCTGGTATCAGATGTTACGTGTGTATATAGCAGTTCGTGTTAACTTACTACCCAAAGCATCTTTTGCCTTTTGGATGTCATAATGTTAAATATCTTCACATAATTAGAATTTCAACCAGACTGGAAAGCACAAGTTGTCGTTATTTACATCTTTTTAAGAATTTTTGACCAGAGTCTATACCTGGTGCATGCGTATCAAGTTTTCGTTTAAGTTTAAGTGTCGCGCATAAAATTGTCAATGGCACCAAATCAACGGTTTCCACGACAACTGCCGACTGTGGTGTCATTTGTACTTCCATTGAGATATGAAAAGGAAACATTTCGCTGTCGTAGCTAATAGAAAGTTTGGAAACAGAACAGAATTATATACCATTACGTTGTCTGTTAAGACCAAGTTGCACTATATACGCTGCACTACACCCCGTAATGATTGTTGTGTCATGCAATGTACATGCAGGCATCGCCGATCATATGATCAATACCCATATAATCATTCAATGATAAAAAATATCAAATGATTTCGCAAGCTATCTTTTTCTTACGACTGGCCAATCATGAACATGTAATCGCATTCACCCTCCTAATGGAAAGCACCGACTGAGAATCATTGCTACTGCTTCCTTTTATGCTTCCCCTTTAGCTACACGACAGCAACACGCCATTCCATCTGCTATGGATTCTGTCTATACAAGGCCAGCATTGCTAGATGTTATCTGTTATTAATGAGAGCCAGCACTCTGTATTAAAATGTACGAGTGTCATGACTGGACCGTACGTGTGATAGTCACTGGCACTATTGATCATTGATGAATAGGTGAGGATTATGATAGACTGCGTCACGACTTTATCTCAACATAACAAAAGGAATTCTAAGAACGGTGAATGTGTCACACATACGCGAGAAGAGAGGGGCGGCCATATACAGCAATTCTCTAACCAATCACAAGACTAAATCGAATATAAGGTACTGTATTTTTACATTAACATGGGTTTTTGATTCCTGTTTTACGTGATGCTATTGATTTGAATCAGCAAAGCTACTCGTCTCCCCAACAATAGAATACGCAATAATGAGTTATTCTCACGGAAACGGATGCAAAGCAATTGAAGGTGCACATTTTCTCTCTGTTTGTGACCTTAATTTTATGCTAATGAGTTAGAGGATGATCATGGTTCTGCGTAAGCCATTTCAACACATTTTCTTTTCTCTTCTGTTAATATTTAAACCCCAGGCATTCGGCTCAGTCACACATATAGTCAAGTGTTAATTAACAGGGCCGTTCACCTGAATCGAAAATGTTTTAAAAGGAAGATATCGTAGTCTAACATTCACTGTAAGCGTGCAGTATACAATCTTAAAAACCAAAAATACCAGCGTATATAAATGGTACGAGCATCCCTAAGTTATAAAAAGACGGACTCTGACCTATATTTTGACCTGTGTCATATTATGACCATCGTTTATCCAACTAATTGAAGGGCTGGTACATCTTTGGCTCACGCTGCGTACACATCCACGTTCGGTGTATGTTACCTTTGTTTTGACATTTTTAGGTAATTTATATACACCTTATTGAAAACAAATAAAACTCTATGTTTTTGTATTCAGAAGAGCAAGACGAGTAAAACGAGAGGCCAAACTTAGTATAAATTTTAATATTAAAGAAATTTATAGACATTGGAAGGTGAACATAAGTTAATGGTTATATGTGGCATTAGATATAGATGCATGCAGTGTTGCAATGAACCATTTAAAATTCAATAAATATAATATTTTCTTTTTGATGCTGATTATTCGCCGGCGAATATATTTGTAATTGATTTGAGATATGCACATGAAGATGGGGAGCAGTTAGCATTTTACATCCGTAGTTTGCAGAAGTTAAAAAATTGTTACAGTTTCAGCTGTTTTGCTTTGTAAAACAATGTAACATAGTCACTGTTATTAATTCAAATCGTCTGAATTGAAGAAATTGATTATTAACACTATAAATGAACAAGCCTCCCTGTGCTAGACACCTTATCGCGGTAGGGAGGTTTGCGCGTCTCAATGACCTGGAGAGCTATCCTGGCGGGAACTTGTGTTTCTGGTATGGTCACCCAAGTCAGACAGGTTGAAGGGTAGAGGCAAGACAAAGATCTGCACGTCCTTCGGAGGGGACGCTAAGCTGGCGGTCCCGTGTACAGGGATTTTTAACCCCCTGGCACGATAAAGATCCCCATGTAAAGTTCGATATAAGAGTAGGCAGAAACGCCGTTGCATGGGCTCATCCTTCTTTCTGAACTATCTCGTATAACTTTCATTTCCCGTTCCTGTCGCCGCTTCTCTTCCTGTCCTATCTTTTGGTTGTTCTCCCTTGGTCTTTTGTCGCTATATCGATGAAATATTCTGGACGTGACGTTAAACCCTAATATAATAATGATAATAATATAAATCAACAAAGAGTTTAAAACGAGGGTCACAAACAGTACTCCGTAGGATTTCTAAAATGGTCCAGAAACGGTGGAATGTTTGTCAGGAGATGCGTAGTATTTACTATTATCGTACAATTAGGGCTAAGCCCTCGGGAATTACCACTGATTTGGTTCAATAAATCTTAAAATCACCTTATTTACAGGTCCGCAAACTACATGAATTATTTTTTTTATACCTAACAAAAATTTTAACACAATATGCTATATCAGATTAATAAAACTTTAGCATACCCTAGTTGTACAATGTTGAATGGATGAAATGGTGTAGTAATTATCGCATTAGACTGACGACCCGAAGGTGCCGGATTCAATCCCCGAGTAATGCGGTACTTTATTTCAAATAAAAATAATGTATGCAATAAGTCACATTGATTAAAAAAAAAACATATATGAATTTCGACTTTTATATGCAAATTTTACTACAATTTTTCATTCTTAAAGCTGTTCGTCAAACGTATGCAGTATATTTCTGTATTTTCGCAGTTATATGTTTACACGCCTTTTGAGCATAGGCCTATTCTGTTACGGATCAAAATAGTTAATTTAGGAATTCTATATAAAGCTCCTATTCTGTATGTTCACACTTAATAGGCTTTGTCCATATTTGGAGTGATCATTTGGATTTACCATATTTGTAATGGTCAGTATTCCTACGCTGTGGACTTTCATTGGTCAGTTTGCCCATCTCCACCGGATCGCCCATGTTTCCCAGCGATTCTGTCATAAGCCTTGTCCACGTAGAACTGATAAGACTGATTTTCGTGGTACCTTTTTAAATTGTAAAAACGTTTCATTGTGAATTTTCAAGATTTGTCCCATGGTATACAGACTATAAGGTGTTAACCTTATTCGATCGACATACGAGTCGAAATTTTGATCGACAGGCGAGTCGAGGTAGCAATATTGTATATTGACGACAGATCGACATTTTGTGTCGAAATACCCAGTTATAATTGATTGTCCTTGGAGTGCGATCGGTTTCGCCGCCACTGTAAGTGTCAATGAGATAAACAGTTGAGTGGAGTAACTTTTATGACGTCGTAGACATTAGAGGGCAGCGCTTTCGATTGCACTTCGAGCTGGCTCAGCGTACAGCTGATTTATTAGTTTGAATATTGTTGTCAATAGGTTATGCAACATATGAACTCTGAGGCAGAACGAAACGGGTTTATATTGATACGCAAGTAAAAAGCCAAACCAGACGTCAGATAGCTGTCATTCGCAAATAGAAAGGATGGAGAGAGCGTCGGCAAAAGCGTAGGACTACAAGTCTTTGAATTCGGCGGGAAGAATGGAACTGGACAACCAGGATTGTGCCGGAGAGGTGAAGATGACGAAAACGGAAAAATAGAGCAACCAGAAGTACAGTATGGGTCAGAGTCGGATGGAGAGGAACTATCGGAGTTGCAGGAAAGGTTGGAACACGCTAGCAGGTTACTAAAGGAGAGAAAGAAACAGAGAGAGAAAAAAGTGTTGCGGGAAAGACTACAGCAGGTATCGGCGCAACTGAAGGATTTTGACACGGATACCAGGCATAGCGAGACGCAAAGAGCCGGAGAGTCAACAGCCGATGGCACAAAACGACGGGAAGGTGAGAAAATGTTGAACTTTGATGTGGCTTTGAACGATTTAAGGGCCTTGCCCGAACTGAATGTAAAAACTGATAAGCAATTAAAGCAAATGTTAGGTAATGAGAGTTGTTCAAGTAGTTCAAACGAGTCTGACGCCCATAGTGTGGACTTTGCTAGTCGCAAACAAAAGGTAACTGCAAAAGAGAGGTAAAAAGGTGAAGTCGGGTATAAGCAAAAAGGCTTCAGACAGGGTCCGTTTCCCCCAATTATGGCCACAACCTGCTTTGCAGTTGCAATGTGTTAACTGAATAGTCACATTTCATGACCTTGATTTCAGTTTGTTTGTGGCCGGGGAATTAGAAATTATTGCTAGTGACAACACTATTAGACTTGAGAAGAGAGGAAGTTTAGATTTATTAACGAAAAAAGTGTATTACTATAAGATTTATGATTGAAAGGCGCTGCTTAACTTATATGCTGCTATCGTCAGACATATAGAGTTAGGTATTAAAACCTTGGGAGTCAAAATTGTCTGCGCTGGAAGCCCCACTTCTATCAGGTCATGTTAGGACAGATTAACGGTCAGGGGGTCTGGTAAGAGGGGACAGTAGTTCTAATTTTTTTTAGAGAGGAACAGGTTTGGTTTTGCTCGTTGTTCCAGAAGAACATGTGTGGTAGTAGTTGTCATCACCAGGCTACAATTAAGGGTCAGCCCAGATTTGCACAGCATATTTGTGCAACTTGCTGGCAGAAGGATAATAAAAAACTTGGTGGTCATCCTGAATCCTAAGCAGCCTGTCCTTAATATGAGAAATGACTAGGACTAAATACCACCCCTTCAGTACACTCAAATTCCTCTAGTTATGTTACTGTCAGTTCCTTGGTTTATCCTAAGGTAGATGATCTAGTTCAGTTGGTTCACCAGAAAGGCCAGGGTTGTTTGAGAAATTTTGTGTTTAGTTCAGAGCTGAACAAGACTGAACAAGAAAAAGGCTAGTAAAAAGGGTTAGAAGATAAGGGATACAATCAGTGAAACCAGTAGGGACCCAAGTCTGTTTTCTTCCCATTCCATCCGCAGGGGAGGGGGTTGTACTTGCGCTTTTAGATCAGGGTGTCTTCTGATTTAATCAGGCTCCAGGGTTACTGGAAGAGTGATGCTAATCTAAAATATCTTGAATTTTACTTATCAGATAAGATGAGAGCTCAGGTAGCTCAGGGTTATTCTGTATAGGGGGTTAAGTCTAAATGTAGAGGGTTCTAGGCGCCTCGGACAATGTTTTATCAATACAATAGCTAATTGAGCTGGGGTACAGTCAGATATAGTTTTTTGTGATTTTCGTTGCTTGTGTATTTATAAATGTCTTAATTGTTTGTTATGAACCGATACTTTGTGGAGATGTTTTATATTTTCAGCTCAAGCTTTGACCTTTTGAAGGAGGAAAATCATATTCTTCGAGGCCGGTGTGTTCATCAGAGAGGTACCATTTCTCTTCGGGACAGTTCAGGGCTATCTTCAAGGGATTACCACTATCCTTTGCATACCTCTGTGATTACAATAACTTTAATCTAGCTTGAATATAAAAAATCCACTTGTGCATTGTCTCTTATATATGTATATTCCTGTTAGAACAGAGTTCTGTGTTTGGCAGCATTTGGCTATGGTGGCCTTTATGTATGCAAGGCTTAGGGAATGTTATACATTGTATGTATTGTAATTGATGATGAGTGTTCTTGCTATTGTGTTATATAAACTTGATATTCAGATGTATGGGTTGTATTATTTGTATTTTCCTTTCAGCAGAAACATTTTCAATTGATCTGAGTTATCATGTTATCCAGCTCATATGTCTGAATATCTATAGTGCCAATCTCATAGATTTTTTTTTAAATAAACCATATACATGTATTACATATTTTCTTGTTCTTTTTGTCTTGAGCTATTTGATGAGTTAACTGGCCTATTTTGTTCCGGATCAATATAGTTAATTTAGGAATTCTGTATAAAGCTCCTATTTTGTATGTTCACACTTAATAGGCTTTGCCCATCTTTGGAGTGGTCATTTGGATTTACCATATTTATAATTGGCAAGCAATAAGAAAACGTTGGACGCACACAGAAAAATGAACCAAATATACATTATCAACTAAAAATGGAAACATCACGAACTTCTAT
>JAUMGZ010016506.1:0-10006 GCA_032359645.1 Pododesmus macrochisma | reverse complement strand
ACAGAGTTTTGGTTCCTTCCTCTTATAAATATCACATTTATCGGAGGCACGATTCAGGTTGCATTTTTTGTATTACATAAAGTATTATTTAGAATCGCAAAAACGTTCAACTTGTGTGATGGTAGTTGTCGTCACGAACACATGGCATACATGTAGCCTCCTGCAAAGATTTTTAAAAATAACAACTCGATTTGAAAATCAATATTCATTTAATGTCATTTATACGATAAGTGACACATATACAAGCGCACGCACGCACGCACGCACGCACGCACGCACGCATATAATTTATGCATAACTATTCAATGCGAAAATGCAATCTAAAACATGCCTCCGATAAATATGATATTTATAAGAGGAAAGAGCCAATACTCCTTGTTAGACACCCCCGTTTCGAACCCGAGATTTTGCGTCGAAGTAGCTGTCATGAATGGACACAATAGAGAACATTATTTTAGAATAGACAATACTTCGGTAAATGAAAGCTACAGAGCCAAGAGGGAAATGTTGACGATAGTTATGATGTACAAAATACATACCCGAACAATTATACAAAATTGCCTTGCCAAACTTTAACATGTGGGCGTAGTCAAAACAGAACTTTTTGAAATATTCAACTATTAAATAATTCTCACGAACTTCTATAGGAAACCACACGTGAAACTAGGTGCCCTCAGAGGAGATTCCTAATAAACATGTGTTCCCGCCGTGATTTGTGCGTTTAATTTTTAGTCCACTGGACAACGTCCAAGTAGACTTTTCCTATACCAATCCGTCTGTCGTCGTCCGACCTCGTCCATCCGTCTGTCTGTCGTTAACTTTCACATTTTAAACTTCTTCTCAAAAATTACTGAAGCAACTTGCTGTGAATGTTCCTTGCATGGCCCCCTTGAAGATATGTGTTCGATTTTGCCGAAATTTATCTTATATGGTAGCCGTGGCTTCTGATTGGCTGAGACATTTTCGACTGTTTGTCAAGAACCGTTGGTCAGATTTTCACGAAACTAGATGTACTTGTTCCTTGCATGTATGCCGTTCAGATTTCTGTTCGATTTTGCCCAATTCCATCTAATGTGGCCGCCGTGGCTTCTTATTGGCTGAGACATTTTCAATTGCTTGTCAAGAACAGTTGGTCAAATTTTCACGAAACTTGATATGTAAGTGCAGTCACGAGAATAGGGCCCTTAACGCATAAATTTGACTTTTTCATATTTTTCTTACAATTTATGCATTAGAACTTACTGATCACAAACATGCTTGAAATGCGTCGATTTTTTACAACAGTATATAGACAAATTGAATGTACTTTTTACAATATGACGTCACATATGGTATGTGTTTGAACACGTACGCCCCACCGTACTTTATCGCATATCTTATAGGGACTCATTAGAGTAATCCCCCTTGGTATTGTTTATTTAGCGTGTCGGACATTGGCACAGCTCCTTCAAGTTACCAAACAATATTTCGTTTTATGTCCAGCTTATCGTTATCTTCTTATTCAAATGTGTTGAGCTGCAACGAAAATCTTAACGTTATTCCGCCCAAAACCGAATTTTTTGACAGAATTTAGCCCGTATCAATATGACTCAGCTGCAGATGCATGACGGCAACACGTGATAGTAAAATCTACACAAACTCAATTGTTTTATTTTTTTTTGAATATTATACAAACATTATAAACCTTTAGTCATGGAAAATGTGCACAATAATAGATTTCCTGAGAATCTTGGACTGTTTTGTAAACACGTGTTTTGTCGAAAAAATATTCTATGGCAGCCCATTGGCGCTATAACTTGAAATTTACTTTATTGTAATTCTACGAATGTACTGTTTACTATTGCTTTAATGGTTTGTTATCTTTTGTCTTTGTAGCTTTTTACCTGCATTTGGTACAATCAATCATCTTCTTGTTTGAATCAAATCTGATTTTTAATTCTACGAATGTACTGTTTACTATTGCTTTAATGGTTTGTTATCTTTTGTCTTTGTAGCTTTTTACCTGCACTTGGTACAATCAATCATCTTCTTGTTTGAATTAAATCTGGTTTGAAAACTTTCTGTATTTGAGACAGAACAGTTAAAAGAGTGTAAAGAAACAGAGTAGAGATCCACCTTCGGATGTCAGCAGCCCAGAGTTCCGCATGTGGCATACCTCTTAATTGGTTCTTATGTCTTTCACAAGCTCACGAGTTTGGAACACGCGTATTAAATCTATCCTTGGAACATCACGTGAAAGAAAACATACACCAACAATGGCTGAACAGTACGAGAAAACTAGAGACGACTTTCAAACTGAATTACGATCCCAATGGGCAGTTATTGAAAATGTTATTGCGTCATTCAGTTCAACAATCACAAACACTGACTATCTTAATCATCTTGAAGAGGATCTGTCAAAACAATATAGTGAATTTGCCAACACTTCAAGCAAAATGATGTCATTCCTGGCAAGAACGAGAACCCAGGAAAGTATTGATGAGTACAGCAAACATTCTGCAAATGTTCTCAATTATAGACAAAAAATTGACAGAGTTATGCAACAGATACAAGATTCGCGACAAAAAGGATTAGAAACTGCTTCACGCCTTTCAAGAAGTGTGAAATCTAAATGTCAGTCAGATAAAAAACAGTCCGAATCTAGAAGTGTTTCACGGGCTTCATTATCTGAGCTTGCACGCCGAAAATCTAAAGCTGAAGCAGCTGAATGAATCTTGATTATACAGAAAGAGAGACTTTTCTTAAGAAAGAACAGGCTATCATTGAGGAACAAGTTAAAATGACTCAGGCAGCAAACTTACGTAAAAAGGCAGAATTTGAAGCTGATTTAAAACTGCTTGTTTCTCGAAAGAGGCAGCTGTTGCAGAGATATAAGCAGAAGTGCTTGAGGAAAATAGTTGTCATTTACCAGTAAATCAGCTTTCTCAGATAGATCCTTTTTGAAAGGACTCAGCAGTTTTTTTAAATGAAGAGTCAGGTATTGATATTAATGACAGAACCAAACCTGAGAGTCCACTTAATATTAATGCGCCTGCATTCTATCCAAAATCTGATCATGTACAAGACTTCACAATGTTTCTTCTTAAGAAAGACATATTGGTCACAAGGTTGACAAGTTTTAACGATCGACCTGAATCATACGTTTTCTGGAAGGCTCAATTCAAAGGCATAATGTATGAACTGGGTGCAAATACAAATGTAGAACTTCATTTACTGTTTAAAGGGTTGGGTCCTGAGTCGACCAAATACGCATTAAGCATCCGATCAGCTAACACAGATTATCCTGTTAGAGCTTTAAAGTTGATGTGGATCTTGATGAACGCTTCGGGAGCCCTGAATTTCTGGAATCTGTACTGAAGGGAAAATTGGCTGCTTTTCCTCGACTTACTGTGAAAGACAATTTAAAGCTATATGAACTTCTTGATATACTTAGTGAAATTGGATAACTCGTGGCCAACCTAAAATATCAATCACTACTTGGGTATTTCAACTCATCGTTGGGCGTGAATCCGATCATATGCAAACCGCCGCACAACATACAGGAAAAGTGGACAACACATGCATACAAGTACATGTACAAAAAGCTGCATCAAGTTACATTTCCTTCTTTCTCTTGTCTCGTCGAATTTATGCGGGATATTAGTAAGATTAAGAATGACCCTGGCTTTGCATATTCAAATGAAAGCTCAACTGTAAGCCAGCAAACAGTCAGAGAAAAGAGTACGAGGTACAATTAGAGTAAGATAAACATTGTTGCTAAGAAAACTGATTTGAAGCCTGACTCATCACATAGACAAGCTAGCAGTAACCCTAACTACTGTCCACACACAATGCACATCAGTTTGAACAAATGTCGTGGATTTAAATACAAATCTATTCAGGAAAGACGGAAATATTCTTTCGCGAAAACAACATATGTCACAAATGTTGCATCTTAAACCAACATCAAGCAAGGGAATGCAAATTGAATGTGCATTATTCCCTCTGTTGAAGCGAATTAGATCCACAAGCTTTACACATATTTGTAACATCAAACGCCCCTGGCAGTCACGGTGGGGAGAAGACCAAAATGACAATGGACACTACAGATCAACTAGATGCAACATCAGCATGTACGCAAATTTTTTTGAACAAGTTTCTCAGGGAAATCTTGTGCACAAATTGTGCAAGTCAACATTTACAAATCTGACTGTCCAACCAAAACACTGAAAGCACGCATTGGTTGACCAGAGTAACATGTCTTTGATTCAACCAGAACTATTTGATTATTTAGACATTGCAGGTGAACAAATTGAATACAAATTAACTTCATGTGCTGGTGTCACTGAAACTTCAGGGCGACGGGCCAAAGGGCTTATCGTCTCTTCACTAGATGAAACTTCCTGTCTTCAGTTTCCCGACATTATTAAATGTGAACGCATTCCAAAAATTCGAAATGAAATCCCTACACCAGATGTGGCAAGGAATTTCAAACATCTGAATGACATTGCAAAATACATACCAGAGGTAAACGAGGATATTCCAATTTCAATTCTCATTGAAAGAGATTTACCCGAGACACATCACGTTTTAGATCAACGTTTTGGTGCGAGAAGTACTCCATATGCTCAACAGCCGAATCAGTTACGAGCAGTCTTCGACTCTTCTGCCAAATTCAAAAATGTCTCTTTGAACGATGTACTGCTATCTGGACCAGACATGAACAACACGCTTCTTGGTGTTTTGCTACGTTTTCGAAAAGAACCGGTCGCCGTAACAGCCGACATAGAGTCAAAGTTTCACTGCTTTGTTGTCAACAACGAACATCGAAAGTTCCTAAGATTCTTCTGGTACGAAGACAACGATATCAGTAAGAACTTAATAGAATATCAGATGAGGGTGCATGTTTTCGGAAATTGTCCCTCCCCGGCGGTCGCGGTATACTGTTTGTGGAAAACAGCAGATGTAAACAATGAAACACTTGGATCAGACATAAGAATTGTTATGTGGACGACGGACTGATATCTCTCTCAACAGCAGAGGAAACCATTGATTTACTTCAAAAGACAATACATGCACTCCAAGCAGGAGGTAATTTGGGACTACATAATATCGCATCAAATGATAAAAAGGTTGTAGACGCTTTCGAACCTAAAGATCGGGCGAAAGACATTAAAAACATTAACTTGGATAGTGACGATGTGCGAAATAATAGATTTCTTGAGATTCTTGGACTGTTTTGTAAACACCTGTTTTGTCGAAAATATTTTCTATGGAAGCCCATGGGCGCTATAACTTGAAATTTACTTTATTGTAATTCGACGAATGTACTGTTTACTATTGCTTTAAAGGTTCGTTACCTTTTGTCTGTGTGGCTTTTTAACTGCATTTGGTACAATAAATCATCTACTTGTTTGAATCAATTCTGGTTTGAAAACTTTCTGTATTGGAGACAGAACAAACATTGTCCGATTTCCTTCAAATTTGGTATATAGATGCATTAGTACAATTAGTATGATCTCAATGGTATTAATATCAGATTTACTTTTTGATGTGTTAACCACGATGGCGGCCACGGCCTCTGATTGGTCGAAATTTAAATATTGTCCTATTTCGTTTAAATTTGGGATATTGATGTATTAGGACATTGCAAACTTACACGCGTATGATTTGTGTTGGTTTGATAACCAAGGTGGCGCCCATGGCCTCTGATTGGTTGACATTTAAATATTTTCCTATTGCGTTCAAATTTGGTATATTCATGTATTAGGACACTGCGAACTTAATCGCGTATAATTTCAGTGCTATTAAAGACAGACTTGACATGTTTTGTACTTCGAATGGACCCCTTGCCAAAGTGTAAGACTTGCTCACTGCTTATTCCCAATAGACATAGTTAGGTGTTAGGTCTCATGTTCAGTTTGTGAGCCATATAAATAAATACTTTATTACTAAAATGGCTTCCCCTTCAGCTGATTACTGTTGGGTATCCTGGTTTGGGGAAAGCAAATTGACTTCGCTATTGCTTGCAATTGCAACATGCCATCTTAGCCATGTCCCTGTCCAACATGGGTAGCTCTAGTTGAAATTGGTTTTCTAGAAGTGAACATGTTGAAAAGTAATATATTTACTTCAGTATTGAATTTTGGAACAAAAATGTTACTAACCTATTTTTGACCCCACAGGTGTGCATTGAACAAACGTCATTATCCATACCCAAATATTACCACATATGCAAGCATTTAGCTCTAGGCGTTCCAGCCTATAAGAAAAAGGTTATTGAAATGTTGTAAAATTTTGCCACTTTTGACTCCCCCTAATGGTGCCCTCTTGTTTCTTTGAAGAATCTTTCTCCACTTTGCCTAGGGATGCTTCCTACCTAGTATGGATGAAATTCATCAAATGTCTTTGGAGAAGAAATATGGCCTTAACCATTAACAATGCAAGAATACCTAACTATATCTTAATAAAGACCAATTCAGTCATTACACTTTATATACTAGCTAATACTCCAAGAGTATTCTGCATTTGTTTGTACACCCTTTAATAGATGTGCTTTTGTACAAAGATGCTTAACATGGTATTTTTGTGATTTGCAACTATGATCTGTCAGCGAATCATGAAGTAGACACAAGTGTTAGTTAATCAGAGACCATGACATAAATATTGGATTTATTGGTTTACGAAAAGTAGTTAAAATCAGGCAATTAGACGCCAGAGCAAATGTTTAACTTTGAACCCAAACACACAATCTATTTTGACCCAGAGATAGACCTTAAAACATTTTTAAACCATATTTGTGTGGAGAAAGTTCACTGTGGACCTTTAGACTTTTATACTAAAATTAAAAGACTATACTGAACTGATTAATTTGCCTTTTTATACAACCAACATTTGAAAATATTAAAAAAGATAGGCCCATTAGGCATTCAAACAAGAAGAAATAGGATCAACAGAACAAACGTTATTGACAAACATCAATAGGTTCATCACAAAGTCACCACCAGAACGAACCAGCTAAATGTGATGGGCATTCACAATGATTCCAATCATACCGCTTTTTCTTCGGGCATTAAAACTTACGCCAAACCAACCAAATGGGTGAGAGGACCCAGCCCTTTGACCCGAAGTCAAGCTCCAAAACAATCGTCATCAACAGAATCAAAGGGAAAAATGAATTTAAAAAAGAGGAGACCTTGATAAATCAAAGCTCTGAAGCCAAAGGGGAAGGGTGAAAATCACAATAGTAATGAAGAACAAAACCATACCCAACAATTCTATAAAACAGTCAAAATAGGATTGTTTTAACATATTCCTCTGGACACATGTAAAGTCCAAACCAATCTTCATAAGCAAAGGTGACGTTATAACATATAAAACATTTAATATTATCATAAGACAGACAGACAGACAGACGGACGGACGGACGGACGGATGGACGGACGGACTTACAATAAAACTAAAGTACACAAATTTCGAATACAGGTGAATACAAGAAAACATTGATGAAGTTAAAGATATTAAATTTCGCCAATGGTCCCTTTTTGATTGTGCATGTTGCGCCCCCTGGATCACCTGCTTATTTTTGAACAAACATGAATTTACGTTCGCCTTGAGTCGTTCCAACTGAATGCTCAAATATTGTTAAAAAGTTGAAAAGATTAATACAATGGTATATATAACATTTAAACATCGACCCTAAAACCAGCATCCTATTTGTTTTACCTCCTTTGGTTCTCAGTAGCTAAAGGTTATGTCTTATGCTCAAAATACGTGTTAACATAATTATATTTACGAAAATACAGAAATAAACTTTACAAGTTTCTCGAAAACAGCAATAAAAATGAAACATTGTAATAACACTTGTATATTACAGTCAAAATTTAACATATTTTGTATTAATATGACTAATCGCATACATTCTTTTTATTAAAAAAAAAAAAAGAATACTGCATAAGTCGGGGATCGAACGCGGCACCTTCAAGCCGTCAATCTAACGCACAGCCAACAAAGCTATATCGGCCATTGATTACAGTACAACTAGGACATGATAATCTTTGTTCAACCTGATATAACATATGCGTAGCGTTAAACAAAATTGTTCGGTATAAAAACAATTTATAAATGCAGTTATTGAAACCAAAGCAGTCATAATTTTCGAGGACGAAGCCATAAATGCACGATACCTCAATACTGCGCAACTCCGGAAAAAAATTCACCGTTTCTGGGCCTTTTTAGAAAATCCTACGGAGTACTGTTTGCGACCTTCGTTGTACACTCTTTGTTAATTTATAGAGTAAATAATCAATTTGTTCGATTCAGACACATTGAATTAACAACAGTAATTATGTTAAAAAGCAAAACTGCTGTAACTTGGGGTAAAACAATTTTACAAAATCTTCAAACACAGGACGCAAAATGCAAACTTGTCCCAATCTCCCATGTGCATATCTCAAGTCAATTACAAATATATTGTATCATCTACGTTTCATAGCCAGTTCGTGACTGGTTATGTGGTATGGATCTCGAACAATAGACAGAGTACAGCTCAATCACAGGTTAGCATTCAGCTAATTTCAGTATTGATACCAAATGAACAGACTATATAGAAATTCAACAGAAATTTTCTGTGTGAAACACAAAAATTCTCAACGCGGAAAACGGTTTTATATCTTTCTCTACTGCATACGAGCCCAAGCGTAAATGTATAAAACAAGAAGAACAAGCGTTATTGACAAACACATAATGAATGCATTAAAAAGTCACCACAAGAATGAACCAACTAAATGATAATATCCATCTGGATACATTAACAATGCAGAAATATATTAAAACTAAATTTATTGACGATTATTTACAAAACAAACAAAGTTAGTACACTGTATATATATACTAGCTTAAAATCAAAGAATAATATTCTTAACTTGATATGCTTTCTTATATTCAACAAACATCTGTTAAGAGTTTCATGAAACAGATCAGCTAATCATGAGTAGAAATAGAAAAAATTCTCATTCAATCAGAGGCCCTGACTGTAATATTGGATTCAATGTTTCATCAAAAAGAAGCAATAGTGGTCATATGGGATTCAGTTCACCATTGTCAGACGCATATTGAAAAGAGGTAAATCAAGGAAGATCTTATAATTGTGAAAATCTGACCATTTTTACTATACAAAGGCCAAACAAGACTTAGCCAATTAGAAGCCAGGACAGCCATATTGGATGACACTTGGCAACGTCATACACACATCTGCAAAGGGACCATGCAAGAAACATTTACAGCAAGTTTCGTGAAAATTTAACCAACGGTATTTGACAAGTTGAAAATGTTTCAGTCCATCAGAAGCCACGGTTGCCATATTGGAAGGAATTCGGCAACATCGAATACATTTCTGAAAGAGAATCATGAGAGGAACATTCATAACAAGTTTGGTCAAAATTGCTTTCGTAATTTTTGAGAAGTTTTGTAATGTGAAAGTTAACGACGGAACGACAACAGCGACAGACGGATGGATATAGGTTAAGATCACTTTGACTTCGTCCAGGATAACTAAACAAGAGGCCCAACGGGCCTTGACGTGCTCACCTGGTGCTTAGTCTTCATGATAATGTTTCTGTGTGGTGTTCATTTGAGTTGTTTTTATACAAGATAGTGACGAAACATCTGTTATGATGACTGTAGTTGGTTTGAGTACCAAATGCCCATCATTTGAACAAAGTGCGAACAGAGTTGATTGAAATGGGATCAACTATGTTTGAGATTTGATCATTTTACAATAAATAATAATAGAATAACTTTAGCTAATCTATACGGCCCTAGTCAAGATAATCCTGACTTCTTCACAAAAAATTTAACATCGTTAAAACATTTTCCCAATTCATCGGTTATTCTGTGTGGTGACTGGAAGTAAGTAAATCGAAAAACCAAGACGATATTCTAGGCCGTATACGTAAGTCCATGGACATTGGCAAACAATAAGAAAACGTTGGACGCACACAGAAAAATGAACCAAATATACATTTAT
>JAUMGZ010016495.1:0-10007 GCA_032359645.1 Pododesmus macrochisma | reverse complement strand
CCGGAATGTAATTAATTAAATTGACATCACAACAAAACATCAAGACTAGTAATCCATGCGGACCGACTTAGGACGGTAACCCAGCACGAAACCAGGCGGTGTAGTTAAACCGGTTAATGAGGCCTCAACCTTCCCACTTCCCGCATGAGACTAGAAGTAAGTATAAACTAAAGGATATATTACGTACTTAAAGCGATGGACGAATAAGTGTCATTAAAAAAATCAGGGTTTAACTATTTCGATGTCAATTTGTTTTCAAGAATAAAGTAGTATTTTCGAAAAACAAAGACGATATTCTAAAGCCGTATCTCAATGAAAAAGGAAAATGTTGGACGTACACTAAAACCAAATATACATTTATTAACTAAAAATAAAAAAAAAACATCACGAACTTCTATTAAAAAACTAGAAGCGATACCCAGGTGCTCGCGATATCATAATATATAAATGGTCAAAATATTATCGATAGGCCCTTTTCAAATGGAACGGCTCATATATATATAACATTTATAAAGAAGATATAAAAATTAGGAAAACCAAAAGAAAATATTTTATTGGCAAAAGTACATGGACTTGCGCAAACCCATTGAAAACGAGTAACGCAGACCGGACTTATTAAGAAGTTAAACTAAGAGAGAAACATCACAGACTACTGTTAAAAACTATAAGCGAAACAAGGTGTTCATAAAGAATGTTTTCTGCTAAATGTGTAAGCAGCCTTTATATCAATTGAATGCTAATGAGGACTTTGACAGCCTAATCAGCTAAAACCTGTGATATGACTCAATGAATGCTATCCTAAACGGGTAGAAATCCTCTTTGTGATTGTCCAAGTTTCAGGGTTCAGCCACGACATAGACCAATGAAAGCAAAATAAAAAAAAAGGTAAACTGGATGGTATATAATCCATTTTAATTTAATATTGACTATATTTATATATTAATAGTATTTTTGTTGTTGTTTTTTCATTGTGGGTCCCCGTTTTCCTTATATTTGCTCTTATCGACGGACTTGTGTTTCTTGAATATCGTCTTTGTTTCTTTTCTTAACTACTGCATTGGGTAATATTCGAATGTTACCAAAATATAATGTGCATTGGACATCAGTCCAATATTATCAATGTGTTGGGTATTAATAACAAACGATTAGTATCAGTTGTATACAATCTGAAAAAATCAATATTTAAAGGTACTGAACCAAATAAAAACGATGCCAAATGGGATAATTAATGAAAGAGATTTTTACCTTGTAATATACCATATAATATGAAACGAAAGAGAGCAAGTTAATAGCCTGTGAAAGTGAAAACAAAGTAAGCAAATCGAAAAACCAAGACGATATTCTTGGCCGTAAGTCCATGGACAATGGCAATCAATAAGAAAACTTTGGACGCATACAGAAAAATGAACCAAATATACATTTACTAACTAAAAATGGAAAGTCACATCGTACAACGTACCAGGACAATTATGAGTGTTGCACGTCGTTAGTTTTACATCTGTTCCTACGCAGTCGTCGCCCCCATGTGCAGGTGCTGGGTTATTACAGGTTCTTGTTGTATTCTTCGTACCTCCTTCACATGTTTGTGTACATGACGTCCAGGGGTTCCATAAACCCCAGACTCCATGAACTGTCAAAAGATAAGATTAAATGCCGTAAAGTTAATAAGTATATATTTGGTAAAATTAATTTAAATGATTTAGGCATTGTATGAATCGATTCTGTACTAAATCACCTGGTTTCGCTTCTAGTGTTTTAAAATAAGTTCGTAATGTTTCCTTTTTTAATTAATGTATATTTGGTTATTTGTTCTGTGTGCGTCCAACACTTTTGTTTGCCCGTATCCATGGACTTAAGGCTTAGAATATAGTCTTGGTTTTACGAATTGCTACTTAAACATAAAATTCAACCAGGATATGTTATAGTGTTCTTTGTTTGATTGATTTTTCGCTGGTTACATATGACGGACGGAACTACGTTCACCGCTTTAGTAATTCAATTGGTTGAATGAACAACCTGCATCGTTTATGGTGTATCGGACATCGATTAATAATGACATGTAATTGTATGTGTTGTTTTGTAAATTAATGTTTGTTGACATTTTCCACGGTCGTCAGGCCCCTCTGATGCTGATTTCAACTTTCCTTAGCTGTATAACTTACATTGTAATGTTTTACTTTGAATATTTATTTGTCTTTTTAATTTAGTATTAAATCCCAATACTAATACTTCAATAATTATAAAAGCAATCTTATTTTATTTAACAGTTAAATATCGATCACGTTTTTCACTAATACCATTGAACTTCATGTCATGTTTCGTCTCAGAAAATAAACAATACTATTCATTTTTACGTTCTCGAAATATTTAAGATATAAAGCGAGTGAATGAAATAAACAGAAGGAAGGGTGTAGCAGATTAATATTTTGAGAGAGAGAGAGAGAGAGAGAGAGAGAGAGTAGTAAATTAGAAAAACAAAGACGATATTTTAAAGCCGTAAGTCCATGGACATACGCAAACAAAAGGAAAGGTTGGACGCACACAGACGAATTAACCAAATATGATTTATTACTAAAAATGGAAACATCACGAATTTCTATAAAAAAAAACTTAAACGAAACCAGGTGCTCGCTATATAGTAAGCGTTTCCTGCTAAGAGAGAGAGAGAGAGAGAGAGAGAGAATTTTAAAATGTAAGGTTTACACATATTTTAAAACCCCAGTAATTGTCCTTATATTTTAAATGTTATTTATCTTAAGATAATTCTGTTATGTATCCTTACCTGGACAGTTTACTGAACTACCACAGCTCTGTTGGCTAGTGCTGCTTCCTGAAGGACATACTCCACCATACTTAGGGGTTGGATTGTCACATGACCTTGACCGAGTACGTACACCCGACACACAAGTAGAAGAACATGTACCCCAATAACTCCATGATCCCCATCCACCGTCCACTATTTTGATAATATCAAAATATAACTAAGCATTATTCGAATTAAATTGCATTCAAGCTACATCATACATTACTAAAAATCTGTTTGAAAATTTTGCAAACTTGGTTTATTTCTTCGTATTTGCAATTAGCAAGGCAGATACATAATAAGAAACTATATTTACACGTATACCGGTACAACAGTTTATTGTAAGTTCATTGTGGAATTCTACTAATTCTGTCGATGATGAACAACTGAGTTAAATGACCTCTCATTATCTCAGACGTGTTTATTTCCATTCAATAGAAAATGTTATTGCAAATACTTTCCATAAGTCCAATCGGTAGACAAATTATTACGCGGCATTTAAATATTTCACGTAATATACCGTAGCTTGGCCACCGATGATAATATTTTTATAAGTAATGTTTTGAAAGTTTGTCAAATAGGGGACGTGACCGTGACATTACTGAGGGCTATTGACAGCTTTAATCCCAAATACTCGATGACGTAATATGTCACACGTCACGTATAATGCAGAAACTACTTAATCTTCTAAGAATTTTGAGACCATTAGCTACGTTTAAAACCTGATTCTCTTTTTATCAATACACTTTTGCTTAACACACACACACACACACACACACACACACACACACACACCCTTTTTGAAAATCTAATTTTACGGAAATTCTTCCAAAATCAACGAACCATTTTTCCTAGATTTTTTTCGAAGACATCTTTCCGTTGTTGTTGTTACTCGTGAAAAGTTGTAGCTTCGTTACGTATTGACAGAACGTTCATATTGTAGAATAATCAATGATATTAGTTCATACCTGGGCAGGGCGATGTATTGCAGTCCATGCTTTCCTTACTACTACCACTGCATGATTTACCGTTTATCTTATAACACGTGCGTGTTCTAGATCTTCTTCCACCGCCGCACGTTTTATCACATGCACTCCAGTACCCCCAGCTGTACCAAAAGCCTGTTTAAATTAAGTGGTTGATTATACAGTGCAATCTGTCTAAAAAGACTACCATAGAGACCAGAAAAAGTGGTCTTTATATGGAGGTGGTTTTTAAATACAGGTACAAATAAGTGTAAATAAACTAGATTTGGTATACAGGGCAACCTATTCTAGTGACCACCTCTATCAAGAGACCATTTGTTGAAAAGACCTCTAAAATAATGCCCCTTGCAGACTAATTAAACTTGAGTTTGCTTGTATATAAAGACCACTTTTTCTGGTTTTTCGTGTGGTCTTTATAAACAGGTTTGACGGTACAAATTTATTTGTATGTAATGATTTTATCACACAAAATATATCAGTTCCTGTTATCCTGTTTAAAAGTGCCGCATGGCTGAAAACAAACAATGGTAGAAATTACTATAGCCTTCTATATACTCATTATAAAATTTTAAGTTGAACATAGACGACAAACAGGGAAGTTGGCGTGGATGCTAAAACATTATTAGAAACACAATCAAATCATAAGTAAATCATGACAGTGTTACAATAGTTCAATACTTAGAAACACAGTCAAACATCGAATTAAGTATTACAGAACTTTAGCAGTTCGTCACCCTGAAACACAATCAAACATCATGTTAATCATTGCCTTGTTACAGTAGTACGTCAGATAGAAACACAATCAAACATCAAGTTAATCATTGCAATGTTACAGTCGTACGTCAGTTAGAAACACAATGACACATCAAGTGAATCATTGCATTGTTACAGTCGTACGTCAGTTAGAAACACAAAGACACATCAAGTTAATCATTACATTGTAACAGTCGTACGTCAGTTACAAACACAATGACACATCAAGTTAATCATTACATTGTTACAGTTGTACGTCAGTAAAAAACACAATGACACAGCAAGTTAATCATTGCATTGTTACAGTCATTACGTCAGTTAGAAACACAATGACACATCAAGTTAATCATTGCATTTCTACACTATTACGTCAGTTAGAAAAACAATGACACATCACGTTAATCATTGCATTGCTACAGTGGTACGTCAGTAAGAAACACAATGATACATCATGTAAATCATTGCAGTCTTACAGTCGTACGTCAGTTAGAAACACAGTGACACATCAAGTCATAGACTTGCATACTAACAGTTAGTATACAAGTCTATGCATCAAGTTAATCATTACATTTTAAAAATAAAACATCTCTTGGTTACATTGTTACAGTAGTAAATCACTTAGAAATCCAATAAACATCAAGTTTATCATTTCACTACAATTGTTTGCACATAAAGAAAGATAACCCGTGTTTAGATGTGAAACATGTATTATCAAAACAAAATAAAATGTTTCTACACATTTTTCTTTTGAGTCGGCAATGTTGTCATTCGTTTAAAAAACTTACAGATGTAATATGGTACCCTTCTTAAATAGATCGAAGCTTCATTTTATTTTTGTAATTGTTTTAATGTTTGTCAATTATTATTTTCATTTTATGTACTTGTATAATTTGTAATATGTTTTGTATCATTATGTATTAAATGCAAAAGTTTGAAAAAAAGTGTATCATTACATTGCTACAGTAGTAACAAAATCAAACATCAACTTAATTTTTACCTTGTAACAGAAGTACAAAACTTACAAACACAATCAAACATCAACGTAATCTTTGCCTTGTCACAGTAGTACAACACTTATAAACACAATCAAACATCAACGTAATCTTTGCCTTGTCACAGTAGTACAACACTTACAAACACAATCAAACATCAACTTTATCTTTACATTGAAACAGTAGTACAACACTTATAAACACAATCAAGCATCAACTTAATATTTACCTTGAAACAGTAGTACATCACGTATTAACACAATCAAACATCAAGTTAACTAACTAATTTATTGTTACAGTTGTACACCACTGAGGAACAACATTGAACATCAACTTAATTTTAACCTTGTAACAGTCGTACAACACTCACAAACACAATCAATCATCAAGTTAACTAATACATTGTTACAGTTACACACCACTCAGGAACAGAATCAAACATCATCTTAATTTTTACCTTGTAACAGTAGTACAACACTCATAAACACAATCAAATATCAACTTAATATTTACCTTTTAACAGTAGTACAACACAGTAATGTTACAAACACAATCAAGCATCAACTTGATCTTTGTCTTGTAACAGAAGTACAACACTTACAAACACAATCAAACATCAACTTAATCTTTACCTTGAAACAGTAGTGCAGCACTTATAAACACAATCAAACATTAAGTTAACTAACTAATTCATTGTTACAGTTGTACACCACTGAGGAACAGAATCAAACATCAGCTTAATGTTTACCTTGTTACACACAAACACAATCAAACATCAAGTTAACTAATACATTGTTACAGTTGTAAGCCACTCAGGAACAAAATCAAATATCAACTTAATATTTACCTTTTAACAGAAGTACAGCACAGTTATGTTACAAACACAATCAAACATCAAGCCAATCTTTACCTTGTAACAGTAAGTAGTACAACACTGACAAACACAATCAAACATAGAGTCCGACTTAAGTAAAATATGACTCACTACTACACGAAGGAATGTCCACGCAGTAAATAGTTTCAGACGACTGCCCACTACAGGTAGCTCCTCCATGCTCTGGTGCAGGATTTGAACAGCTTCTTCTTTTTGTTTGTGTTCCAATGCCACATGAACTTGAACATGAACCTATGGTCGTCCATGATGTCCACATCCCGTCAACTTTAATTAATAATGCATTTTGTAAAATACTTTAGGTACATGATACATAAGATAGACATTCGTTACTGAGAAGGATACTTTTTAGATGAAAAAAGATTACGGTTGTTATCTCAAATGTTGGCAAGACTATTTTATAGTATTGTGGATGTGTCCTTCTTTACTAACGTGATTTTTCCCCCGTTGGCTTTAGGGCTTTATTTTACGGAGATAATGTCTATTCTAAAGTAATTTCCCTTCGTATCCGTTGGTGAAGTCAAGAGCGAGGTCCTCTTATCCATTAGGCTGGGTTGACGTAATTTTAAAGCCCCAAAATAGGATGAGTGAAATCATTTTAAATGCCCGTCTTACATTGTTAGTTCATTTTGGTGGTGACTTTTTGGGAGAAAAAAACTGTATGAATGGAACTAACAGCACGAGAGACATTGCCAAGGGAACCATAACTGCATCAAACAATTAAGCACCAGAACTTAAGTAATTAAATCGACATCACAAGAATCATCAATACTAGTAGTCCACGCGGACCGACTTAGGACGATCACCCAGCACGAAACGAGGCGGTGTGGTTAAACCGGTTAATGAGACCTCAACCTTCCTACTTGAAGCACACAACTTGGACATAGCCTAGTAGCATAAAGCTGAAACAGTGGCTAATAAGTGGTAGATTAATATATTTCACATATAGTTAAATATATAAAAAGGAAGGTCCTTCTTAGAACACCATTTTATATTTAAATTTAAGAATGTACAAGAGTAGACACAATTTATTTAAGTATTGCACCAAGGAATTGAATATCTTTATTGGTTTTATTTGAATTGGTTAAAGAAAATGATAACTCTTTTGGTTATGTTTATTTTTTTTTCTTATTGCAGAAGCGATTGCAAATGCCGTCTAACGTTTTGGCACTCACATATCTGTGCTTCTAAATTACATACAAAAATAGCTTTTAACGGTTCAATAAAAGATTGTGATAATCAAAATTCAATTGTTCAAAAGCGCCACTTCTATTGCCTTAGTCTGCGTAAGAATTCAGGCAAATATTAGAGGAACTTTTCTTTTTGATTAGTATGCTTCGAACTTCCTAGGAGAATATTAAAGAATGCTACAAGTAGAAATACCCAAGACAAAACAGAAAGTAAAGATAAAATGCATCAAAGGTCTATACAAATTTATGCGAAAAGGTAACAAGTTAGCATCTATACCGCCGCAGTCTATCAATCCAGATGTACAGGTCTTGATTTCCTCACTATCCCCTTTACATGTGACTCCGTTATATAGAGGCGCGGGGTCATTGCATACACGGCTGCGTACTCTTGTCCCATTGGCACCATTAGTAGTCGGCAAGCAACAGGGACCCCAATTAGTCCACTCAGTCCATCCTTAAACAAAAAAAGTCCATAGATGCAATCAGTAATGTTAAAAGAAATTAACATTAACTTATTTTTATAATATTACTAGGCAAAACATAAATTATCAAGTTTCAGGTGTATACGTTGTCCAATGTTCTTATTAAACCTCCAATCTTATGCCCCAGTCAAAGTGTCATGTTTTGGCCGCCACGTTTAGCTACGTTTGGGAGCGTTCTTACAGCGCGAGCAAACGTTGAACAACGAGGCACAACGTTTTGATAGCGACGCTAGAGCATGGCGGCAGCGAGGCGTATACCAGCCGAAATATGCAAATTAGGTCAAAAACGGGCTTTAACGACGCGGTCAAAAGTACACTCTATGACTGGGGCAATGCTTAGAAAGTAATATGTTCAGCTCGTGTTCGCACCACATCATAGATCCATTCTCAAATTTAAAAACGGGTTTTCTATTACCGGGCGCAATATCCTTCCAAGCCCTTCTACGTAAAATCGTCAATAGTCAAAGGTGCATGATTTTTTTAAAAACACTTTGTCAAATGATGACACAATTAGAAAAGGTTGATTGGTACCTAGATGTCGTACGCTATAATCAAATTGAGACAAAAAACAAAATAGACATGTTAGCCATGCCATGATGTTTTTTTAAAAGTACTTTTTTGTTATTTATCTAACTTATTTATTAATTATTTAATTAATCAATTAATTGATTTATTAAATTAGAATGAGATAACAATGAAAAACATTTAAACAAAACCTGGATATGGCATCGCACAATCTTCATCCAACAAGTCATCACCGTCCTCATCTGAAATAAAAATGAAGATTAAACATGGCACACATGTAGTGATAATTTAAAAGGATCAATATGGATAAAAAAACAATGAAAAATATTCGCAATTACTCATTATGTATCTGGCTATGTATAGAGTCAAGCTTTTATGACCGAACATGTATTTAAAATAAATTTGTTTTGTCACTTTTATATTATCTGTATGTTTTAGTCTGCTCATTACTGAACCCATTACTGTGAATTTGAGATTTACTTTACAGTCCAATGTAAAGATCAAACTTAGGCCAAATCACAACGTCGCATAAGTGATGTGTTGCTATGTATTATATTGAATATACTGTTGTTAATTTTTAAACTATCTGAGATTATCCCTACGCACAGTGAGAAGGTTTGCACTATATACCAGTTAAACCGCCCTCTTACACAAGTTGAACATTTTCATTGTAGGTACATGTGAAATTATATTCTTAGTTGTTTTGAAAATTACTTCGTTTTTGATTGCTCCTTTACAAACTATATTTGTTATTTTGATTGTAATTTTGCTTTTCTGTCCCTTTTCTAGTTGTACTGGTTATTTTCCTTTCCTGTGATCTTGTACTTATCTTGGATGACGAAAACAAGGGAAACGCAAAAAAAAGAATACCTAAGCGATTTCTACGGAGGCATCGCGACGGGTGACATATGTGTAGCAGGAAACGCTTACCATATCGCGAGCATCTGGTTTCGTTTCTAGTTTTTTTTTAGTGGAAGTTCGTGATGTTTCCTTTTTTAGTTAATAAATGTATATTTGGTTAATTTCTCTGTGTGCGTCCAACGTTTTCCTTTTGTTTGTCAATGTCCATGAACATACGGCTTTGGAATATCATCTTGGTTTTCGAATTTACTACTCTACTCCATATATCTGTTCTTTAACTGATGATCCGACTTAGATGTAGACCTGGCCCCGTGACTATAAAAAAAATCAAGCTTGAGTGAGCACGACTTCATGCAAAAACTCAATTCCATGCTCAACTAAATTGTTACTGTTGTGTCGAAAAAAGATATGATTGAGCATGTGTTCAGCTTGAATTCACACATGAGAGTCATACTCTGACTTTTGCGTTGTAATTACCTCTTATATTCTCTTTAGTTTTAGTCTGAGTCTGAGCATAGCTTTG
>JAUMGZ010016484.1:0-10007 GCA_032359645.1 Pododesmus macrochisma | reverse complement strand
CTGGTGCTCTGGGTGATATAGGTACTGCCACTTGTGACTGCACTTGGTGAACTAAAATACCAACCTTCACTTGCTACTGTTGCTATGGGTTATATAGTCACGGCCACTTGTGACTGCCATAGGTGGACTAAAATACCAACCTTCACTAGCTACTGTTGCTATGGGTTATATAGTTACTGTGACTTGTGACTGCCATTGATTGGTGGACTAAATACCAACCTTCACTAGCTACTGTTGCTATGGGTTGTATAGTTTATGTGACTGCAATTGGTATAGTTGGACCAACCTTCACTAGCTTCTGTTGCTATGGTTGTATAGTTTATGTGACGGCAATTGGTATAGATGGACTTACCTTCACTAGCTACTGTTGCTATGGTTGTATAGTTTATGTGACTGCAATTGGTATAGTTGGACTAACCTTCACTAGCTACTGTTTCTATGGTTGTATAGTTTATGTGACTGCAATTGGTATAGTTGGACTTACCTTCACTAGCTACTGTTCCTATGGTTGTATAGTTTATGTGACGGCAATTGGTATAGTTGGACTAACCTTCACTAGCTACTGTTTCTATGGGTTGTATAGTTTATGTGACTACAATTGGTATAGTTTGACTAACCTTCACTAGCTACTGTTTCTATGGGTTGTTTGAGCTGTGCAGCCATGTAACCAATGATAGAGAAAATCACCAATCCTGCAAACACACTCGTCACAGAATCTAATATCGATACTATTATTGCATCTCTAAAGAAAATAAAGTATGGTATTTATTACAAGTTAAAAAAAGATTACAGCACTAAATTAATTCACATTTAAGTATTATGATTCTAATGCAATTCTAATGAGATTTTCTGTTTGGTAGAAAGAGTATATTGCATACAGAGTATAACCAAGTCTAATCAATTTATACAGGATTTTTACTTAATGTATTAAATATAAACACAACTCCTTTGAGTCTGAAAGTGTATCTGGTTGCAAAAACTAGATTTGGTATTTCACCCCAATATAACACATATATACTTAATTTCTGACCCCTGAGGATTAGGACTTGAACTAACCAAATTGTCCCTGCCCCAAGGTTACAACACATGCAAGTATTACGATTTGTTAAAATCTCATATTGGCCCCTTATGGTGCACTATGTTGGGCTAAGTCCATCATTTCATAACACCTGACATGGTTTATAACTGAATAAAACTTTTATTGTATTAATTCATAACGATTGTACTAAAGCATAACAATTTGTCTTACATACAGAAATGAGTTATTGTTGAACTTGTTGTAACTTGCCAAAGTTATAAGTCCTCCCCAACATGGAGATAGAGAAAAGAAGATCTGTACAGCTGCATCCCCCCACACCTAAAAAGTATAAATATGAATACTGTAAAAAATAAAACAATCTCAACCTCAAAATCAATACTAATCACCATGTTTTTAAATCAAGTTAATGAACCAAGACAGAATAAGTTTATGTGGGATGGAAAAAAGTTTGCTTTGTAACTTAATTCGGCCATATTAATTAAATTTTCCTATAAATTTTCAGGAAAAAAAATTGACATAATGTATGATTACCCGTGCTTCTAACAGTTTATCCCACTGTGGTGTTATGTAGTAGAGAATGCCATCTATTGATCCTTCAAGTGTTAGACTTCTCACCAGTAATATCAGCAATACAATGTATGGAAAGAAAGCTGTAAAATACACCGCCTAGCAAAAAAATATATTGAAAAAACTTAAATCATGTGTTCATGCCCTTGACAGCAACAAGAGGAAAAGAACAGGCTGTAATGCTAACCTAGCTTTAACTGATATACAAAGATATACCAGTATTTATTTTTATTCAAAAAGATTTTAAAAGAAAGGAAATTTACAAATGCCCCTCTCTGTGCACGTTTTGGGGAACTTGTGATAAAGAATAATGTTTATGGACACCAAGAAACAGAAACGATTAAAACAGCTCAACAGAGTATTTTGTTTAAGCTAAAAATAGGAAAATACCAGAAAGGTGTTTCTTGGGATAATAGAATTGATCTGATGATTGCTAATTCTAGCTAAGCTATAACTGAGCAAGTCACAAGAAAAGGCTTCTTGGTTTGCTAGGAATTAACTAGAGCTCTGCATGTCAAACAGGGTCACTGAGGAGAAGGCTAACAGAAAGGAATAGAATGTTTTTGTCTCCCATTATTAGCCAATATGCATATTTGCTGGTTTTTACGGCCTACTTACAGTGCACAGTACATCTTCTGTGGGTGATGCAGGTATACTGCAAGTTTCATCAAGATATATTTAACAGTTTAAAAGTTACAGCCTGGAAAATTACTGAAAAATGTGCACTAGTTTGACCTTTGACCTTGAGATCAAAGTCACATTGTCCTAGTTACAGTGCACTGTACATCTTCTTTGGATGATGCAGGTTTACTGCAAGTTTCATCAAGATATCTTTAACGGTTTAAAAGTTATGACCGGAAAAGAAATTATTAAAAAGTTTGCACTTATTTGACCTTGAGGTCAAGGTTATAGTTCTTTTTGTATAGGTGATGCAGTATACTTCAAGTTTCATCAAGACCTATTTAACGCTTTGAAAGTTACAGCCCGAAAAAGAAATCATTATTATTATTATTATTATTATTATTATTGAGGAGGAGGAGGAGGAGGAGGAGGAGCAGCAGCAGCAGCAGGAGCAAGAAGAGCAGAAGGAGGAGGAGGGAAGGAGGAAGAACCAGGGGTAAAACAATTTGAAGGAGAGACATAAATATAACTCTAATGCATATATTAACCATAATATACTGTCCCTCCTTAAATATCCTGTATAAACCATTCATGCAAGCAGCCTTTGTCTCTACATCTAACAAGTTTTCAAAGTGAAAGGTTCTTAAGTAGTCGTCAAATACAATTGCCATTTACTGTTCATTCAGTACAAAAAAGCTACATTGCATTATGACTTAAACTTGCCTTTCCTGATGTTTTAATGCCTTTAGCCAGACAGATTGCCACCAACACCCAGGCAAGTGCAAGGCATCCAACAAGTTCCCAACGAATACTGCCCATTTTGTGTACTCCTTCTGTAATGCCAAGGACATTTTGACTGAAAAACAGATTAAATATGAATTTTATTTTAATTTTAGTTAAACTGTAACTCCCCTTATTACATTTCAACTGTACTTAATGTCCTCCATAAATCCAGGTAAATTGTGGCATACATAAGGAAATGAAATTTAACTCAGCCAGTCACCTTTTCAACAACAGGAACAAAAATATATAATTCATTTTATACAATCATGAACGGCCACTGAGTTGCTTACTTATGTGCATGCCTGACCACTGAGTTATTTGCTACTGTAGAGAGTGACACATGTGTTGCAGGAAACGCTTACTCAATTGCCAACACCTGGTTTCACTTTTAGTTTTTAAATAGAAGGTTGTGATGTTTCCTTTTTTAGTTAATAATTGTATTTTTGGTTCTTTTATTTCTCTGCGTGTCCCACGTTTTCCTTTTATTTGCTCATGCCCATGGACCGATGGCTTATGATTATCGTCTTGTTTTTTCGTATTTACTACTTTAATGATACATGACTGACCACTATACTTACTGGAAGTATTCATCACTGGGTGACCTGATTGCTAGGCCTTTAGTAATGTTGCTACAAGTCGGTAGTAAACTTGCTCTGAAGGTTGTGTTGAGTGTTGTTAAATTATAACATTGTCCATCACACCAGCTACCATCATGGTTCGTACAGTTCTCTATGACGAATCGTGAATCTTCACTGCAAGCTTTAAAACATAAGTTTATGGTTAAAGTCTTCAAAAATAAAGTATCAATTGCAATAATCAATCTTAGGGATAATTGAGAAACCATTTTTCTTTTCAATCATATATGAAATGAAAAAGTGTTTAAGTAACTTAAAATGACAAATTTTTATTTTTCATAACACTGACCTTGATCTTTGACCTTCAGGTAACAAAAATGATAAGAGATTTTCATTATTCTTACTTTACCTTCTTTATAATTATAAAAACAATATCATCTATCATCCTCTGACAAAATGTATCCATTAAATATCAATACAGGTTGTTGATTCAGTTATTCTATTTCTAGTAACTTGACTTGAACCTTTCATATGTTGTTGCTGTTTTTTGTGTTCATTTATTCATGAAACGTCAGATGCCTGTGGATATATGTGTTGATTATTGTTAATATAGGACTAATAATCCAGACTCAAGTGGCCTTCAATGAACTCAAAGTCAATACTATAATATATGCATACTTCTTAAAGAGTTGAACTCACCATCTGTACTCCAGTCGCCACATTCACTCCAAGGTAGCATGCTGGCAAACGAGGCAAACAGATAATACAAAGTGTAGGCTATTATCATGTTGTAATAGATGCAGATATACACTGACACAATAAACATCGCCCAGCCAATTCCTGAAAATAAAATAATTAGTAAAAAGTGTGTAGAACTTTCTACAAATGAAATTCCTGAAAACCAAAACATCATGCATTTGACCAACATACATATTGTTCATTATGTACATAGTACTTATAATGTACATGTTACTTTTGCATGCAGATCAATTAAAAACTCAATTTTTATCAACGTCCACATCAACTATTGAGTTTTCCTATGATGCTATATGTTTTTTATGTTATGAAAGTTTGACATTGCTTTTAACCATTAAAGACTCTCAAGTTGAGATCAAATTCAAGATGGCCACCAAGTTGTCTAGATGTGCCCTTAAGATAATTATTAGGTTTCCAAGTTTTTAGCATGCACATTTCAAAGAACAAATAAGTGTCATTTGAATTTTTTTTTTAAAAAACACTATTTTTGCTTGCCATTTTTGAGGAGATGTGATAACAAGAAATTTTATGAACTAACAGAAGTCAAGATGCATGTGAGAATAGCAGGTCAAGGTGAGCTAAAAACTTTGTGGAGGTTGTTGTCAATTAAGGTCCCTCATTAATATTACAATGTATTGATCAGTTTTGTTGTTGTTGCATAATTTTGATAATGTGGTCAAAATTGTTTGAGCATATTATTCAAGGACTAGAATCTGCCCTTTTAAACTCAAAATTTATATAAGCTGTGTTTAAATATTCATAAATTTCAAATAATTTAATGTTAAAATAGATGGATATTAAAAGTTAATTTTCACCAAAATTTTCTTACATTAATTTTGTCCAGGGTTGGATTTCAGATATTCAAAAGTGTTTTGTTGACATAAAATGTGTGCACACAATTTTGCATGTGTAACTAAATGTAATTAAATCAAGCAACTGAAACTAATTTCATGTGGCAGTGAGATTCATTTGCATGTTATTTGTCAATGATACAATAAACAGCATACGTCATTTGTTTACGGTCTAGTATTACACTTTATCATTATGTGGCAAATAACATGCAATCCCTTCTCATTCAATACTGGCAATCTGACTGTGTGCCAAGACGTGTTTACACTCCATGTTATTGAACCGAGCTTATTGCATCATTAATTGTCACAGTATTAGTAAAGCAATGAAGCGCATATCAAATACATTAAAGACATGTCTAGGGTGGAACTTTATGGGTCATTACAATGTACATGCACCACCAGGAGTAGATATATGTCCTTCATATATATTTATATTCTACAAAATATATAACTTAACTTTTGAGGCATTTTCAATGTGCGTAAAATGTCAGCTGGAACATGTATTTATTTGTTAACAATAGAGCAATTTATATTAAGCTTAACCCTTCAAAATATCTTAAATGTACATTTCAGGAGCATATCATATGACAATTTATTCACAAAATGTCAAAGTTTTATCATTTTTGGTCTCACGATTTGTTTTTAAACTGAGGACAATTAACCCTATATATGGACCATATTACATCATGCATATTTTGTCCATATTAGTTAAGTAGTCAAGTCTTTGATTATGCATATCATTGAATCATGATATTTATTCATTGAAGGATTTTTTTTATATATATCTGATAACTTACCTTGGAAAATCGGAGAAGCTTTCCAAATAGACACAACACCAGAGCTAGCATACTGACCAAAGGACAGCTCCATAAATACAAGAGGTATTCCAGTCACAAACAGCATAATTACAAATGGTATCAAAAAGGCACCTGTGTAGAGATTGAATAAATAAAAAAAAATTGAAACAAATTTGCCACGATCCCCACTAGGAGCAGAAGTAAAATAGTTTGAATGTTTAATCAAGTAACCATTGTTCTACCTTTGTATGTCGAATTGGGGCACAACGTCACTTCCAGAAATATTGATCACAGACTATGACAAATGAGAAAAGCAGAAAAACAAACAAAAGGACAGGAAAAGAGCAGCGACAGAAATCGGAAACAAAGCAATAGGGATAGTGCAGAAAGAATGAGGATCCTATGTAACGGCGTTTCCGCCTACTCTTCTATCAAACTTTACATGGGAATTTTTATTGTGCCAGGGGGATAAACATCCCTGTACACAGGACCCCAGCTTAGTATCCCCTGTGAAAGACGTCATGATCTTTGCTTGGCCTTTACTCTTCAACCTGTCTGACGTGGGAAACCCTACCAGGAACATAAGTTCCAGTCAGCATAGCTCTGTAGGTCATCAAGGCGCTCAAACCTCTCTATACCAAGATAGGTATGAAGCACAGGGAAGTTCTCTAGGTTTAAATTAAACCCAAACAAACTGACAATATACAAACCGATATAAAGGATTATGATGTATTACATATTTTATGAGCTATGGTAAACTAATGACCACTGTATAACCCTCCCTTCCTAGGATATGCACTGTATAGGGATTATTGAACCCAACATCATGTAAAAGTTCTAAAGGTAAAGTTCCAGAACAGCTAGGCAGATGAAGGCTGTTGTATGGATGTTCCTGAATTCTTTTCCTGTTGCCTCTGTTGTTTAATATGATGTAATTTAAATAAATTTTAGACACGAGAGGAATTTTTCATTTACTTTTTACCTCATAAATGTTTAATATTATTCATATAATATTTGTAAATAAAGTTACTTTGAATTTTAGGGTGAACCAGCAAGATAGCTCTGTGGTAAGAGCATTTGCTTCATGGTCAGTAGATGTGGTTCCATCCCGGCCGCATTAAATCCAAGACATTAAAATAAAGTAATCTTCTTGCCCCTTGCTAAGAGCTCAACAGTTCTTGGTAGAAGGACTGGTTAGCTCAGTGTTGGATTATGTGACTGAGTGAAGTATCATGTCAATATTTCTTTGGTATGATATTTCAGAGAGTCAGCACTATAAAGTCTTCTTTAATGCGCACTGTCACAAACAGACACCGTCTCAATATGACCAAAACATGAGTTGAAAGAATATTAAACCCAATATAACAAGCAGATTGAGTTTTACCCTCTTTTCTTTATTAAGTGTATGTTGATGCATTTTAAACACAATGCAAAAGATAACATATTGAGGCAATTCAACCTCAGTCTATTGCAATTTAAACATCTTAATTTGAAAATTTTGTTTAAAAATAAAACTTGGTACCTGCTCCATTCCTGTAGCACACGTAAGGAAACCTCCATACATTCCCAAGACCAACAGCATAACTGAGACAGGACAACATGAAGTCAAGCTTTCGAGACCAGTTACCACGCTCTGGGTTTTCATCCTCTAGAGAAATACTATCAGAGCTTCCACTCTCGGCAACCAATTCTGATGTCTTTTCGATGTTTGCCATTTTTCTGAAATAGATTAGTTTTTTCCCCATTTAAAGTTGATAATCACCTTAAATACACCAACGACTCATGTAAAATTTCCAAATATATTGTTTAAGAAATAACTAAATGTGGACTACATTGTTCACTCTTATTTGCAAAGTATTTATGAATAAGAGAACCAGAAGGATCGTGACATTGAAAATAATTTTAGGAGATATTTTGGAATACTTCCTTTAACAAAAGTTGTAAAATATGACAATTTTGGAAATTTAAAATTCAGATATTCCTATTGCTGATCATTAAATTCCTTTAATTTGTTGTTGGACTTTTACAAATAAACAAGAATTTCACAGTTGATAAATGAGAGAACACTCTAGTTCTAGAAATGAAGCATTAAATATTATGTAATATTAGATTTCACAATACTTTTATCAATTTAGATTTTACCTTGCACAATTTCAAGTACAAATCAGTGTAAAGTTGAAAACCTCATGTTCCAAAATCTTACCATTCAAAAGGAGATCGATGCAATAATAAGATTTTTAAGATGGCCACAAGATCATCAATTTTGAATTTTGTATTCCCAATTTCGTCTGTACTTGACAAGAAATCATGAAATTCCAATGTATTTTTAAATGGCTTGATCGGATCATGAGATTAAGATGTTACACGCTTTTCAAGATGACCCAATGTTGGCCATTTTTTTTAGAAATATCAAACAATCAATTTTTTTATGTAGAAACATCTAAACATCATGTGTAATCCATTAAAAGTAATTTCAAGTGTCTGTATTCTTTCTAGTAGTTGAAATGAATAAAACAAATTTTGTTAAAGAAAAAAACAACAACATTTAAACTTGATTAAGATGGCTGTCGTTGACCCCTTTCAATAATTTTTCATGCCTCAGATTTTGGTATACATTATTAAAAGAACAAATGAATCTAATGATGAAACTTCATGTCTTATTATGACTTACTGCTCTGGAGGGGATACGTTAGTAAAATTTTCAAGATGGCAACCAGGTGCAAAACTATAAGTCAAAAGAAGTAATTCAATGACAATTCTTAATTAGGCAAAACCTCTTACCAGTTCTGTTGATATGTGATAATAAAATTTTCCAGATGGCCACCAGTTGGGCTATTTTGTATTTTTAAAAAACACTTATTTTTTGTGCAAAACTAAAGTTAAGTCAAAAGAAGTAATTCAATGACAATTCTTCACTAGGCAAACACTCTTACCTGAGTTCTGAAGATATGTAAATTACAAGAAAGTTTATTATGGTGGAAGGTGTTTGAGCATTTAATTCAGCTCCAGGTGAGCTATGAAGTTTGCATGACTGATAAGATATTTAATTCTAAGTTAAAACTTCCTTCTATAATTCCAGGAATTGAAGCACAAAGTGTAATCCAATCCGACAAGCACACATGTAAAGAAGTTATTGCCGAAACACCAAGCTGATCATCAAAAGCTGAATATGTAATACCACTTGTAGAAATAAAAAAAACTTGTTCACCTGTAGTATTGTTAATGTGATCGATATATCATCTTACCATTAATCAACTGCCAGTTTATATCTTGTTTCACTCAGGTGCACAAAGTTTACAATATTACAAACCTGATGCACTTTGCAAACTACGTGTTCCGGGTTAAAAAACCTATAGAGTCTTATAACTGTGTGCAGGGAATGATATGAACCACGTCAATATTCAACTTACTTAGACATTTAAACCTAAGTTTTATGGTTGTATTTTTTGTAGATGCACACAGACCGTCACCGTTTAACCCTTGGCTTTTGTTCATGCCCACTACTCTACTAGCTGTGAAGAATTTACCATTGTTACTGAGCTATACACAGTCCTGATCTGACCGTGATAATAAAAGCTGAATGGAACATTCCTATGTACAACTGCAGTAAACATTTAGTACCACAGTGTACGCTGAAGGTCTTAAGAATAAGTAATTTTCCTGATATTTTCATTATTTAATGTGAAAAAATAAGCAGCCTTTTTCTAAATTTAAAATATTAAGAAAATTATTTGAAAATACGATTGATAATTAGAACTCCACATGTTAAACAGGGCCAGGGCGGTGATAGCCAACAGTAACTAATAGAGTTTTGTGAACAAAAACATATGTCTCCCATTATTAGCAAATATGCAATCTTCTCACTCCCTGCTAAGGGCTCAGCATTTCTGCGTAGGGGAAGGAATGGTTAGCTCAGTGTCAGGATAATGTCAGAACTAACATTTATTGACATATGTTGTTTTTAATCCTAGGGTTAACGTCAATCACATTTGAGGAATGTAATTCTACAGGAATGCCT